>WNGS01001020.1:0-21954 GCA_020271785.1 Procambarus virginalis | reverse complement strand
CCTGCCCCTCCACCGGTGTCCTTGCCCCTCCACCCGTGTCCCTGCCCCTCCACCCGTGTCCCTGCCCCTCCACCCGTGTTCCTGCCCCTCCACCGGTGTCCCTGCCCCTCCACCCGTGTCCCTGCCCCTCCACCCGTGTCCCTGCCCCTCCACCAGTGTCCCTGCCCCTCCACCCGGGTCCCTGCCCCTCCACCCGTGTCCCTGCCCCTCCACCGGTATCCCTGCCCCTCCACCCGTGTCCCTGCCCCTCCACCCGTGTCCTGCCCCTCCACCCGTGTCCCTGCCCCTCCACCGGTGTCCCTGCCCCTCCACCCGTGTCCCTGCCCCTCCACCCGTGTCCCTGCCCCTCCACCGGTGTCCCTGCCTCCTCCACCGGTGTCCCTGCCCCTCCACCCGTGTCCCTGCTCCTCCACCGTGTCCCTGCCCCTCCACCCGTGTCCCTGCCCCTCCACCCGTGTCCCTGCCCCTCCACCAGTGTCCCTGCCCCTCCACCCGTGTCCCTGCCCCTCCACCCGTGTCCCTGCCCCTCCACCAGTGTCCCTGCTCCTCCACCCGTGTCCCTGCCCCTCCACCAGTGTCCCTGCTCCTCCACCCGTGTCCCTGCCCCTCCACCGTGTCCCTGCCCCTCCACCAGTGTCCCTGCCCCTCCACCCGTGTCCCTGCCCCTCCACCCGTGTCCCTGCCCCTCCACCGGTGTCCCTGCCCCTCCACCCGTGTCCCTGCCCCTCCACCCGTGTCCCTGCCCCTCCACCCGTGTCCCTGCCCCTCCACCGGTGTCCCTGCCCCTCCACCCGTGTCCCTGCCCCTCCACCGGTGTCCCTGCTCCTCCACCGGTGTCCCTGCTCCTCCACCGGTGTCCCTGCTCCTCCACCGGTGTCCCTGCTCCTCCACGGTGTCCCTGCCCCTCCACCGGTGTCCCTGCTCCTCCACCGGTGTCCCTGCCCCTCCACCGTGTCCCTGCCCCTCCACCATGCGCCATAGCTTCCCCATAACCCCACCTAACTACAATCGGATCTTACCCCCATACCCCCCCCCCCAACTCTTGCGACCTCGTTCCTCCTATCCCCCCTCTCTCTCTTTTTAATATTGCAACATTTTCTTCCATTTGCACATATTCCCGAGGACCTCCCCCCCCCCCTCCCCCAGGACGCCCCGCCTCCCTCCCCAGAGACCACAGTGATGCCACATCACACCTCCGGCTACATCTTATATATGTTTTATCAGTATTTTCTTCTTCCAGGTAAGGTTAGCGGGTCTCGCTACACTGAGCGTGTGTCCTCGGCTGTCGTCTCTCGCGGAATTCTGGACCCCCGGAGACACCCCCGAGACCCCCAAGGCCCCGTAGACCCCCTAGACCCCCCCGAGACCTCCAAGACCCCCCGGGACCTGCAAGACCCCCGGAGATCCCCAAGACCCCCCGAGACCTCCAAGACCCCCCGAGACCTGCAGACCCCAAGACCCCCAAGACCCCCAGGAATCAGGTGTGCTAATTAATAGACTAGTGCATGCTCGTCTCTTACCTTTTCATTCATTGTGATATTTTCACTCATGTTTTTCAGTTTTATTTCCTACTTCTTTCATGGCGGTACTTTGTAGACGCCACACTCTTATGATCTTAAGGTGAGGATGAAAGAAAGTGCAGAAGGTCTTTTGGTCTGTAACCAGACGGCTTCTATTTATATCCGTTCAGTCTCATTCGTATATACATGTCTGACCTGCGCGCGAAACACCCCAGCGACCCCACGTCCATGTTACCCTTGTCGTTTGTAACGTAAATCAGCATAACTATTTCGTAAACCAGTATTTACCTCTTGTGTTTTCGTAATCTCAATTTCTCCAGTTTATATACATCGTTTGGTGTGTTCTGTTTTGCTTTCAAATATTTTTATATTCAAATATCTAATTTATATTCCCTTTGTTATTCCCGTTTATCCGTTTATATTCTTCAATCATGTCTCCCCCTACTCATCTTCTTAAAGGTAAATGATGCTATTATAATCTCTGTATACGGGAGGCTTCTATTTCCTGTGATTAATTTGGTCATCTTTCTCTGTACGCGTTTATGTAAATTTATGTCCATTTACCTGGAGTTCCTTTCTACCTAGGAACCTGGAATTGATCACTGTTAAGCATCATTTTAATTTCCTTGGCCCAGTCGAAGACTTTACCTCCACCCGTGTCCCTGCCCCTCCACCGGTGTCCCTGCCCCTCCACCCGTGTCCCTATCTATCGGCTTGTAGTTTTTTTACTGTCTTCTACAGCAGTAATTTTATCTATGTATCTTTATCTACGTCTGGAGAATGAGAAGACACAGAGGTGGCAGGACTGTGCCCTGAGGTACACAGCTTATATCACTGTGCCGGGAGTTGACTTGACTGACTGTTATTCTTTGTATTCTCTTTGACAGACCATTGACCAAAACTGAACTGTATTATGTAAATGAAGCCTAACAAGATGAAGAGATAAGACAATAATAAGTATATTAGATGTTTTACTGGTTAAGATGTGAGTCTGTAGGTGACCAGGACGGTGATGTCATGTTGACCTCCTCCTCACAAGAGTTTCTCCCCGATATGTCACGTTATTGTGATGTCTCTGTGTAGATGTCACTCCGTAGATGTCATTGTGTGGATGTCGGTGTGTAGATGTCACTGCTAACAATTCTGGATATAGTTCCCAGTATCACATTTTCTTTATTCCTTATCTTTAGCCATGACTATTTTAGCCTAAGACCCTCACTAATCATCATTCAAGATCTTTTTCAGGAGTTTGATTTAACATTTTCAGAATATTGTCCTTTTGGTGTCTGTTGAACCATTCTTACCTCGGCTCAGAACCCTACATTTGTTACTATAAATAAATGTATCTCCCAATCTTTCCTTCCTTTGTAAAGCCTATCCAGATAGTCTTGTAGCGATTTTGGGTTTTGAATTTATTTCAGCCCTATTTTTGTATCGTTTATAAATGTACAAATGTGGCTGTCGAGTCCTGAATCTGTCATCCATCAGTCTCAGGAGACTATGGAGTTACGCTCTGGTAGGGGAGAAGCTGTTACCCATGCAGCATATGGCGGAATCTGAATCGATGTATATATATGTATGGTGAACGTCCGTGGTTTAAGGACAGAGCCTCGAGGCACTTTACAGTAGAGTGCCTCGTGGCTCCCAGCCATACCCCTGCGCCTCAGACTGTGGCTGCGAGGCCTCGTGAGACACAGTGATGGCTGAGGTCAAGATGAAGACTGTGGCAGCGCCCTCCACTGTGACCTGCCTGGAATATACTGTCAAAGAATGGGATTGACCTTGTTGAACACGAGCGGCCCTTAACAGTGGCTTGTTGTGAGTGCTTTATTAGTCTTGGATATTCAAGATGTTCGACGAAAAAGCGTGATTAATGATTCAGACAATTTTCCTTCAAATGGGTCTTTACTAACACATACCGACTTAATAATTGGCGTCTATCCTTCCCTCTCATATCTTTCCGTCTCTCACTCCCATTCTTGTCTTCTCCTAATCCTATTCCCTGCCTCTTTTCCCTTCACCGTTCCTCACCAACCACTGCATCCCTTCCTTGGCCATCTCCCATCACCCTGTCTCCGTCCCATCCCTTACCGCTTTTTCATTCACTGCTTTTCTACCTATTCCCTCCCCGTCCACTACCTCCGTTCCACCCCCATTTGTTGCCTTATTTATCTCCCTATTCCGTATTTTCCTCACATCTGAATACCTTCACTTCCACTTCTAAGACCCATTTTGTTAAGTAAAGGTTATGAAGATGTGCGGGTGAAGGAAAAGTTGTAGAGAGGAGAAATACACTGGGAGTTGTGATAGCAGGCGGACTGTCCGCCTTGCTGACACGATATTGCGGGACTTAGTTGCCCTCGAGCTGATTCAAGCTCTTGGACCCCAACCAGTTGTGGGGAGTGGCGCATCTCATCTTGGGTTAATCTTTGTAGCCTTGGGTCTTCTGAATTGTCGATGGTGTTCCACACCCTGGTGGCTTGGTGCTGTAGTCTCTGGTGCACAGTGGGGTCTATGTCGAGGGCTTAATGGGGGGGGGGGGTGTTCCTTGATTGTCGGGTCATGTGGTGGGGTGTTTTTGCTGCTCTTCTGAGCGCCTTGTTTTGCACAGCTGCTTGCAGATGCTGTTGGTTGTGTTTAAGGTAGGTAGTGGTACTGGAGGGTAGTGGTACTGGAGGGTAGTGGTACTGGAGGGTAGTGGTACTGGAGGGTAGTGGTACTGGAGGGTAGTGGTACTGGAGGGTAGTGGTACTGGAGGGTATTATGGTCAGGCCGGACTAGAGCCTTGTGTGAGTGTGGTTTACGGAATCTTCGGAAGCAGTTTTCTCTAAGACAGTGTTTTGCTTTGTACATTCTGTCATTTAAGTCAGTTTTGATTCCTGTTCTTTTAATCTTTTGTGTCCATTCCTCTCCCATTGCCTTCCTCTATTTTCTCTCCCGTCGCCTCTCTCTCTGAACCCTCCTGTCTCTCCCTCTCCGTCTCCCACCTCTATTATTCTCTCTTCCTTTCCTCTCGCGTCCCCTCTCTGGCTCTTCTTTCGTTCCCTTTCTCTATCCTTCCCCTCCTATCCTTTCCTCTTCCGTCCGTCCTCCCTCCCTTCATCTTGCTCTCCCAGCTCTCATAATGATAAGTGCATAATCTGCTCCTCATATTCCTGGTCGTCCGGCTGGGAGAGCTGTGATATGGGCGAGCGGCTTTTGTAGAAATAAAGTAAGCGGAGGAGGAGGAGGAGGAGGAGGAAGAGGAGGAGGAGGAGGAGGAGGAGGAAGAGGAGGAGGAGGAGGAAGAGGAGGGTTAATGAGTAACAGTAGGAGGAAGTGGAGGAGGAAGAAAGGAGAGATAAGAGGGAGGTACGAAGATATATCTGCAGAACTAACGGTGGAAAACCTGAAACCGGTGAAGTAATGTTGGGCTGTAGCTCTGGGGCCAGTATGGGGAAATTATTAATTATGTGTTAAATGGACTGATTGAATTATTGGGTTGATTTAGGCTACCACACAACCCTTTATTAGTTATTTAATTTTCAATTAGGTTGAATTTCAACAGTTCAGCGGATTTGGCGAATGTTCTTCATTTAAACTTGATACCAAAGTTCCAATTGTTGTTATTGTGGTGTTGGCTCAAGTGAGCGACCAGACGAGTGCCTGGAAGCGCCCTTGTCGCCGACCTCACACCAGAATTGGACTCTGATAAATGAACCTAACTCAAATTATCAACAACCACTGGACAGTACAGGTACAACAGGTATACAAATCATATAGTGTTGGTAATAACTGGGTTATATATAGAACATAAACCTTAGCGTCGTAAGAGTCGTGGTAAGAGTCGTGAGAGTAAGAGATGCCAAGATGGCCGGTTTACCACCCGTCAGCCTCTATAGTAGTCTAGTGGGCGAAACGTTAGTCTCCAGAGCCATTGGTGGCGGCGCGGTCGCTCATAAAATATGCTCTCTGGAAGGACACGAGGTATTAAATAGTATTTACATAGACTAATACTAGAGGGTCAGCTCCCAATTTTGTACAGTAACATAACAACATACTGGAGTGAACGATATGGAAGGAAATGCCGAATAAAGCAGTGAAGAGTAGCAGTGCGTACGAACAATCAGATAACACTAGACAAGTTCCTGGAAGAAATGCCCGGACCAACCAGGTTGTAGTGGATATGTGGGCTCAGCGGGACACTCCAAGCAACAGCCTGTTGGACCAAGTTATCACAAGTTAAGCCTGGCCCCGGGCCATGGGAGCGTCTCTGGTTCCCGGGCTTGGGGGAGCAGAGAAACTCCCAGAACCGACTACAGGTACGATCTAGGTACCAGGATCAGGGACTTGCATTTCGACTGTAAAATGGTTTGCCAGTAAGGCAGATGTTTCCTGTTTGCTGATTTCAACAGTCACATCTTCCCAGATTGGTGGCGAGATTGTGTCCTCAGATGAATATCCTGCCGAAAGAGCGGCTGGATATTCATCTCAGACAACCAAACTTTGGATCCACGTCTTCCTAATGCCAGTTTTCGTCTTGATTCTGATTCCATCTAGAGACAGGCCACTTTTGGGATCTGTTTCGTCTTACGACGTGATTGTCTGTGATTGTTGTTGTTGTGAGACGAAGGATATCCTTAATGTCGCCTCCCGGGCATGTCTTAACCCTGGGCTCCCACCGTGGGACTCCTAACCACGCCAAGACTCTCTCTCTCACTTCACGGAAGGTAAATAAACCAAATGTGAGCCAGTAAATAATTCCTCACAGTTGAAACATGTTATAATAATGGCAGCAAAGAACAAAAAACATTGTTACATAGATCATATCCCACTCCGCCTGTGACATAGATTAAATCATTATAGGGCCAATGATATTCACTACAAGAAACATGCAAGCGTAGGCCGGAACAACACGTTCCCAGGCCAGAACCACCGTGGACATTTTCAAGAGAAAACTGGCTAGTTTTCTCCAAGGAGTGCCGGACCAACCGGGCTGTGGTGGGTATGTGGGCCTGCGTGGACCTAGTGGCAGCCTGGTGGTGGACCAAACTCTCACAAGTCAAGCCTGGCCTCGGGGAGTAGAAGTACTCCCAGGACCCCATCCAGGTACAACCAACATGACATATCTTACAAGTTATAATTTGCTGTTAAATATTCATGAGTATAATGGGGGGAATGGCAACTCATCCTCCTATTTAGACACTATTTATGTCAAAACTAAGTGGACCATCGTATATATATTGACGTAGTGGACAATTAGATAGTAGAATTTGGTACTATTCACTTTAAAGAGCCCAGAAAATAAAAGCTAAATTCCAAACTTAAATATTCCTAGGCGTACCATAGTACACATGTGTACTATATTAGTCAGGAGACAACGTCCATTAGGCCTAGGAAGGTTAGACCTAGGTTTTATGTGCAACATAAATGAAACCTTTTCCGATTTGTCCAGAAAGTTCTACGTTCTAATTGACCATTACGTCACTATATGTCCGATGCTGCACCTGGTTGGTGGAAGTACTGTGTGTAGAGGAGGATGGTGAAGATAACACTGGAAGAACTCCAATAACATGTGAACCAGGTACCACAGGTGACACCACAGGAGACACCACAGGAGACACTACAGGAGACACCACAGGAGACACCACAGGAGACACCACAGGAGACACCACAGGAGACACCACAGGTGACACCACAGGAGACACCACAGGAGACACCACAGGAGACACCACAGGAGACACTACAGGAGACACCGCAAGAGACACCACAGGTGACACCACAGGAGACACCACAGGAGACACCACAGGAGACACCACAGGAGACACCACAGGTGACACCACAGGAGACACCACAGGAGACACCACAGGAGACACCACAGGAGACACTACAGGAGACACCGCAAGAGACACCACAGGTGACACCACAGGAGACACCACAGGAGACACCACAGGAGACACCACAGGAGACACCACAGGAGACACTACAGGAGACACTACAGGAGACACTACAGGAGACACCACAGGAGACACCGCAGGAGACACTACAGGAGACACCACAGGAGACACCGCAGGAGACACCACAGGAGACACCACAGGAGACACCACAGGAGACACTACAGGAGACACCACAGGAGACACTACAGGAGACACCGCAGGAGACACCACAGGAGACACCACAGGAGACACCACAGGAGACACCACAGGAGACACCACAGGTGACACCACAGGAGACACCACAGGAGACACCACAGGAGACACTACAGGAGACACCGCAGGAGACACCACAGGAGACACCACAGGAGACACCACAGGAGACACCACAGGAGACACCACAGGAGACACCACAGGTGACACCACAGGAGACACCACAGGAGACACCACAGGAGACACTACAGGAGACACCGCAGGAGACACCACAGGAGACACCACAGGAGACACCACAGGAGACACCACAGGAGACACCACAGGAGACACCACAGGTGACACCACAGGAGACACCACAGGAGACACCACAGGAGACACCACAGGAGACACCACAGGAGACACCACAGGAGACACCACAGGTGACACCACAGGAGACACCACAGGTGACACCACAGGTGACACTACAGGAGACACCACAGGTGACACCACAGGAGACACCGCAGGAGACACCACAGGAGACACCACAGGAGACACTACAGGAGACACCACAGGAGACACCACAGGAGACACCACAGGAGACACCACAGGAGACACTACAGGAGACACCACAGGAGACACCACAGGAGACACCACAGGAGACACCACAGGAGACACCACAGGAGACACTACAGGAGACACCACAGGAGACACTACTGAAGACACCACAGGAGACACCACAGGAGACACTACTGAAGACACCACAGGAGACACCACAGGAGACACTACAGGAGACACCACAGGAGACACCACAGGAGACACTACAGGAGACACCACAGGAGACACCACAGGAGACACTACAGGAGACACCACAGGTGACACCACAGGAGACACTACAGGAGACACCACAGGAGACACCACAGGAGACACCACAGGAGACACCACAGGAGACACCACAGGAGACACCACAGGAGACACCACAGGAGACACCACAGGAGACACTACAGGAGACACCACAGGAGACACCACAGGAGACACCACAGGAGACACCACAGGAGACACTACAGGAGACACCACAGGTGACACCACAGGAGACACCACAGGTGACACCACAGGAGACACCACAGGTGACACCACAGGAGACACCACAGGAGACACCACAGGAGACACTACTGAAGACACCACAGGAGACACTACAGGAGACACCACAGGTGACACCACAGGAGACACCACAGGAGACACCACAGGAGACACTACAGGAGACACCACAGGTGACACCACAGGAGACACTACAGGAGACACCACAGGAGACACCACAGGAGACACCACAGGTGACACCACAGGAGACACCACAGGTGACACCACAGGAGACACCACAGGAGACACCACAGGAGACACCACAGGAGACACCACAGGAGACACCACAGGTGACACTACAGGAGACACCACAGGAGACACCACAGGAGACACCACAGGAGACACTACAGGAGACACCACAGGAGACACTACTGAAGGCACCACATGAGACACCACAGGAGACACCACAGGAGACACCACAGGAGACACCACAGGAGACACCACAGGAGACACCACAGGTGACACCACAGGAGACACTACAGGAGACACCACAGGAGACACCACAGGAGACACCACAGGAGACACTACAGGAGACACCACAGGAGACACCACAGGAGACACCACAGGAGACACCACAGGAGACACCACAGGAGACACCACAGGAGACACTACAGGAGACACCACAGGTGACACCACAGGAGACACTACAGGAGACACCACAGGAGACACCACAGGAGACACTACAGGAGACACCACAGGAGACACCACAGGAGACACCACAGGTGACACCACAGGAGACACCACAGGTGACACCACAGGAGACACCACAGGTGACACCACAGGAGACACCACAGGTGACACTACAGGAGACACCACAGGAGACACCACAGGAGACACCACAGGAGACACTACAGGAGACACCACAGGAGACAATACTGAAGACACCACAGGAGACACCACAGGAGACACCACAGGAGACACCACAGGAGACACCACAGGAGACACCACAGGAGACACCACAGGAGACACACAGGTGACACCACAGGAGACACTACAGGAGACACCACAGGAGACAATACTGAAGACACCACAGGAGACACCACAGGAGACACTACAGGAGACACCACAGGAGACACCACAGGAGACACCACAGGAGACACCACAGGAGACACCACAGGAGACACCACAGGTGACACCACAGGAGACACTACAGGAGACACCACAGGAGACACTACAGGAGACACCACAGGAGACAATACTGAAGACACCACAGGAGACACCACAGGAGACACCACAGGAGACACCACAGGAGACACCACAGGAGACACTACAGGAGACACCACAGGAGACACCACAGGAGACACCACAGGTGACACCACAGGAGACACTACAGGAGACACCACAGGAGACACTACAGGAGACACCACAGGTGACACCACAGGAGACACCACAGGTGACACCACAGGAGACACCACAGGTGACACCACAGGAGACACCACAGGTGACACTACAGGAGACACCACAGGTGACACCACAGGAGACACCACAGGTGACACCACAGGTGACACCACAGGTGACACCACAGGAGACACCACAGGAGACACCACAGGAGACACCACAGGAGACACCACAGGTGACACCACAGGAGACACCACAGGTGACACCACAGGTGACACCACAGGAGACACCACAGGAGACACTACAGGAGACACACAGGTGACACCACAGGAGACACTACAGGAGACACCACAGGAGACACCACAGGAGACACCACAGGAGACACCACAGGTGACACCACAGGAGACACTACAGGAGACACCACAGGAGACACCACAGGTGACACCACAGGTGACACCACAGGTGACACCACAGGTGACACCACAGGAGACACCACAGGTGACACTACAGGAGACACCACAGGAGACACTACTGAAGACACCACATGAGACACCACAGGAGACACCACAGGAGACACCACAGGAGACACCACAGGAGACACCACAGGTGACACCACAGGAGACACCACAGGAGACACCACAGGAGACACCACAGGAGACACCACAGGAGACACTACAGGAGACACCACAGGAGACACCACAGGAGACACTACAGGAGACACCACAGGAGACACCACAGGAGACACTACTGAAGACACCACAGGAGACACCACAGGAGACACTACAGGAGACACCACAGGTGACACCACAGGAGACACCACAGGTGACACCACAGGAGACACCACAGGAGACACCACAGGAGACACCACAGGAGACACCACAGGAGACACACAGGAGACACTACTGAAGACACCACAGGAGACACCACTGAAGACACCACAGGAGACACCACAGGAGACACCACAGGAGACACCACAGGAGACACCACAGGTGACACCACAGGAGACACCACAGGAGACACCACAGGAGACACCACAGGAGACACCACAGGTGACACCACAGGTGACACCACAGGTGACACCACAGGAGACACCACAGGTGACACTACAGGAGACACTACAGGAGACACTACAGGTGACACCACAGGTGACACCACAGGTGACACTACAGGTGACACCACAGGAGACACCACAGGAGACACCACAGGTGACACCACAGGTGACACCACAGGTGACACCACAGGTGACACCACAGGAGACACCACAGGTGACACCACAGGTGACACTACAGGAGACACCACAGGTGACACCACAGGTGACACCACAGGAGACACTACAGGTGACACCACAGGAGACACTACAGGTGACACCACAGGTGACACCACAGGTGACACCACAGGTGACACCACAGGTGACACTACAGGAGACACTACAGGTGACACCACAGGTGACACCACAGGTGACACCACAGGAGACACTACAGGAGACACTACAGGAGACACCACAGGAGACACCACAGGTGACACCACAGGAGACACCACAGGAGACACTACAGGAGACACCACAGGAGACACCACAGGTGACACCACAGGTGACACCACAGGAGACACCACAGGAGACACTACAGGAGACACCACAGGAGACACCACAAGAGACACCACAGGAGACACCACAGGTGACACCACAGGTGACACTACAGGAGACACTACAGGAGACACTACAGGAGACACCACAGGTGACACCACAGGAGACACCACAGGAGACACCACAGGAGACACTACAGGAGACACTACAGGAGACACCACAGGAGACATCACTGAAGACACCACAGGAGACACCACTGAAGACACCACAGGAGACACCACAGGAGACACCACAGGAGACACCACTGAAGACACCACAGGAGACACCACAGGAGACACCACTGAAGACACCACAGGAGACACCACAGGAGACACCACAGGAGACACCACAGGAGACACCACAGGAGACACCACTGAAGACACCACAGGAGACACCACAGGAGACATCACTGAAGACACCCATTGTCTTACATTTTCCTAAGACCAGAAACTTTCCAGCCGCTTGCTCACATCTTTACCTCGCACCCCCTATATTTTTTAATATCTACCCCCTATATCATATATATATATATATATATATATATATATATATATATATATATATATATATATATATATTATATATATATTATATTTCTATATCCTCTACCCCTCTTTCAATACCCTCTCCTCTCTTATCAACTTGCTGTCTCATCATGATTTACTCTCCTCACTTCGTCTCCTCCTCTTCCCCGCTCTCCTCCTTCATTCTTACTCCTCCCCCTCTCGTCTCTTCCTCTCCTCCCCCCTCTCATCTCTTCCTCTGCTCGTTTTATCTCCCGTTCTCCTCTTTCCTCCGTGTTCCATTTCGCCTATTTCTCGGTTCGTCTATTCCATTCCTGCCTGCGTCCTCTCCCTTCCCTGGATGTCAGGCCCTGGGAATCAACAAAGGCAGCGTTGTGAATGTGTCCCACTCTATTGTTCAGGACACAGGTGTTCCACTCTATTGTTCAGGACACAGGTGTCCCACTCTATTGTTCAGGACACAGGTGTCCCACTCTATTGTTCAGGACACAGGTGTCCCACTCTATTGTTCAGGACACAGGTGTCCCACTCTATTGTTCAGGACACAGGTGTCCCACTCTATTGTTCAGGACACAGGTGTCCCACTCTATTGTTCAGGACACAGGTGTCCCACTATTGTTCAGGACACAGGTGTCCCACTCTATTGTTCAGGACACAGGTGTCCCACTATTGTTCAGGACACAGGTGTCCCACTCTATTGTTCAGGACACAGGTGTCCCACTCTATTGTTCAGGACACAGGTGTCCCACTCTATTGTTCAGGACACAGGTGTCCCACTCTATTGTTCAGGACACAGGTGTCCCACTCTATTGTTCAGGACACAGGTGTCCCACTCTACCGTTCAGGACACAGGTATCCCTCTTTAACGTTCATGACACATGTGTCCCACTCTGTCGTTCAGGACACAAATATCAATCGTTTAGGGAGCATAACCAAGCAAATATCTATCATTTAGGGAGCATAATCAAGCAAATATCTATCCTTTAGGGAGCATAACCAAGCAAATATCTATCGCTTAGGGAGCATAATCAAGCAAATATCTATCGTTTAGGAAGCATAATCAAGCAAATATCTATCGCTTAGGGAGCATAATCAAGCAAATATCTATCGTTTAGGGAGCATAATCAAGCAAATATCTATCGCTTAGGGAGCATAATCAAGCAAATATCTATCGTTTAGGGAGCATAATCAAGCAAATATTGCGTTAGCTAGAAAAGTGATTGGATGGATTACGACAACTTTCAGATCCATAAATCCCATCAGAATGGGATTGTGATGGGATTTTACTATTAATAAAATGTTACTATTTTGATACTATTCAAATCAATAGCACTGTACCGCCTTGAGTACTGCTCGGTACTCACTTTCCCTTTGAGAGCAGGATACATTGAGCAAGTAGCGGGCACACAGAGAAAGTACTCAACACGCATAGACACGATAAAGCACTTGAACTATTGGGAGCGTCTCGAAGCTCTCAAAAATGTACTCTTTGGGAAGGAGGCGAGAGAGGTATCTCATAATATATACATGGAAGATACTGGAGGGCCAGGTCCCAAATGTGCACAATAGAATAACAACATACTGGAGCGAAAGATACGGAAGGAAATGCAGAATAGAACCAATGAGGAGTAGAGGGGCCATAGGCACAATGAGAGAGCACTGTCTGAACATGAGAGGTCCACGGCTGTCCAATACCCTCCCAGTAAGCATAAGTACGGGGCGTACCCAGGTCGTGAATGGGTACCCCCAGTGGAGGCGGTATATCTGTAACATCACAGTGCCATATACCCGACACGCGCACAACAGAGTGCCTCACAGAGCGCCCCACAGAGCGTCCCACAGAGCGTCCCACAGAGCGTCCCACAGAGCGCCTCACAGAGCGCCCCACACAGCGCCCCACACAACGCCCCACAGAGCGTGCCCTCTCCCTCCCCCCCCCCCCCGCCCAACATTAGCATAGTGGAGGCCGCCGTGGAGCAGAGAGAGAGAGAGAGAGAGAGAGAGAGAGAGAGAGAGAGAGAGAGAGAGAGAGAGAGAGAGAGAGAGAGAGAGAGAGCCAGGCAATATCATCCTTATGAACTGTGATTAAACCTCGTAATTTCCAACTTTGGGGAGTGAACGGTATCGGCTTATCGGAGACGCGGGCACTAAACATGTCGGAGCGTGTTGGGTATACACTGTGCTGCCACCAATAGGTTGGGGGCTCCGAGACACAGATACTGGTAGGGACCTCTAAGATGGTGGTGGTTGGTAGGGACCTCTCAAGTGGTGGTTGGTAGGGACCTCTCAAGTGGTGGTTGGTAGGGACCTCTCAAGTGGTGGTTGGTAGGGACCTCTCAAGTGGTGGTTGGTAGGGACCTCTCAAGTGGTGGTTGGTAGGGACCTCTCAGGTGATGGTTGGTAGGGACCTCTCAGGTGATGGTTGGTAGGGACCTCTCAGGTGATGGTTGGTAGGGACCTCTCAGGTGATGGTTGGTAGGGACCTCTCAGGTGGTGGTTGGTAGGGACCTCTCAGGTGATGGTTGGTAGGGACCTCTCAGGTGGTGGTTGGTAGGGACCTCTCAGGTGGTGGTTGGTAGGGACCTCTCAGGTGGTGGTTGGTAGGGACCTCTCAAGTGGTGGTTGGTAGGGACCTCTCAGGTGGTGGTTGGTAGGGACCTCTCAAGTGGTGGTTGGTAGGGACCTCTCAGGTGATGGTTGGTAGGGACCTCTCAGGTGGTGGTTGGTAGGGACCTCTCAGGTGGTGGTTGGTAGGGACCTCTCAGGTGGTGGTTGGTAGGGACCTCTCAGGTGATGGTTGGTAGGGACCTCTCAGGTGGTGGTTGGTAGGGACCTCTCAGGTGGTGGTTGGTAGGGACCTCTCAGGTGATGGTTGGTAGGGACCTCTCAGGTGGTGGTTGGTAGGGACCTCTCAAGTGGTGGTTGGTAGGGACCTCTCAGGTGGTGGTTGGTAGGGACCTCTCAGGTGATGGTTGGTAGGGACCTCTCAGGTGGTGGTTGGCAGGGACCTCTCAGGTGGTGGTTAGTTGGAAAGATGAGTGGCCACAGGTGGGTTCAGGCTTGGAAAAGTGGTAATTTTTGCAACCAATGCGCACTCTATGGCTACCGCAACTCCACTGCCTCACGCCCCACGATTTAAGTCCTGTCGTGCACGCTCTCAGTCCTGCACGTCCCTTGCCCCGCACGTCCCTTGCCACCCCCCCCCCCCACACAAACCACAACACCATGTCTTGTTCCATTCCCATCAACTTGCCATAACACTAACAGGAACGTCAAGCAGGATTTCCATTCTCTGGATCCCAAAATCGCTCTGAAACCCTCTCAAATCGCTCTAGTTATTGTATAAGTGATGGCCTTAACAGCAATGCCAGGAGCATTTTATTGCGTTTTCATTGGCGTTTGGGAGACAGGGCGAGGGACCGAGAGCTAGAGCCAGACAGTGGAAATGAGAGAGGAGCCGCCCTTCAGAGACGAAGTACTGAGTACAGCAGATATCACTGGTGGTTATCTTGAGGTTATCTTGAGATGATTTCGGAGCTTAGTGGTCCCCGCGGCCCGGTCCTCGACCAGGCCTCCTTATTGGTACATTCCCCCCCCCCCTGACGTCTCCGTCATTAAGGACGCACCGCCACAGGTGCCAGACTCTGGCACAACACCTGCCCGACAGGTAACCACAACCGATCCCCCCCAACACCTGTGACACTCTGCGTGACACACGAGGAAGTAGATAACAACCTCCTGACGTTTATACAGGCATTCTAATCTACAATTTAGACCTATGAATCTCACTGTCCAGTGAGGCAGTGATCATCAGCACCATCTTCACTGTCCTGTGTGGCAGGCCGGTATTGCAGGACTGTTGGCATCAACAGTGACAAGTAACTGGCCCCAAGTCACTGTTGGAGACAGTTCAGGAGGAGGACGTGACGTTGACAACACTGCTCCTAACTGTCGGGTGGTTCAACAGTCTTTGTTCAAGATGTTTTGTTCCTCAGACTCCGGTTAAGGAAGGCGGGACCTACTGTAAGCAGCACTCGGGTTATTAACAGGAGCCTTGAACAACATACTCGCCATATTGGACTTGCCATTCAACCCGTCATCCAGAAGCCGATTACGGACTTTTTAATTGCAGTGTTGCCCATGGCAGGAGCGTTGTGTTGAACATGGTAGGCAGGGCAGTGTTGAACATGGTAGGCAGGACAGTGTTGAACATGGTAGGCAGAACAGTGTTGAACATGGTAGGCGGGACAGTGTTGAACATGGTAGGCGGGACAGTATTGAACATGGTAGGCGGGATAGTGTTGAACATATTTTTATTATTATTACTATTATTTTCTACCACAGACGTGGCCACACATTTACAATGCTAACCAACACATATACATTTTCTTCTGTCCTCCATGGACAGGGTGAGAGATGTGTTAAACATATAGTTCAGGGATTTATTGAACAATCAACCACAGAAGGTGATTTGCTAAACTAACCTACAGACATAAATACATAGATACACAGAGCCCTACATAAGTGTTCAATGTGTCTATTACATCGTGTTATTAATTTGCATTTAAAAAGGTGAAATGTAATTCTGATCAGCTTCTAGTGTGTTATTAATCACTTAACCACTGAAGGTGATTACGATGCTTTTACAAGCTCAGGTTATATAGTTACATTTGAACATGGTGGGAGTGATGAACATGGTAGACGGGCAGTATACTAGAACCTGTCTTTCGGGTCACTTGTAATAAGTACGGGGCGTACTTGAGTACGCCCCGTACTTATTGTGAAGGCCCCCGTACTGTAATAAGTACGGGGGCCTTCGCAAGTACTGTACTTCACGTGAGTGAAGTACAGTACATGTGAAGGGCGTGAAGGGAAGCCCTTCCCGTTGTGTTTGTGTGGGTGAGAGTGGCTGGACGACAGGAGGGGGTGGGGGGGGGGTCCAGGGGGTATATTGAAGGTATTGAATTGTGTTGTGTCGGGTGTGTGTGATCCCGTCCATGATGCCAGGTGTGTGTGTGTGTGTTGCTGAGGCTGGCTGTGAGCTCTTGACTTCCTCTCTCTCTCTCTCCTCAGTACTCTCACTCCCCCTCTTCTCTCGGCATGTTTTTAGTTGCCTTGCTTTTGTTTCTAGCATGTTTAAATCTGTTACTCAGCTCGCCCACCGTCCTTATTTTCTCTTCCTACTCTACATCCTCTTATTTATCTTCCTGTCTTACTCTTCCTTCCTCCACGTTCTCTTCAGTTTCTCCTCTTTTCCTCAACCGTTACGACCACTTGATAGAGTTGAGTGTGGTCGTCTGAACGACTCGGGGACGTAGAAGTTATATAGACAGAAGAGAAAGAACGGACGCAAGATGGTTTGTGTGTGTGGGGGGGGGGGGGGTGTGGAAGGGGCACTGTCTCCCCTGTAGTGGTGCAGGGGAGCCTGAGCGGGGCACTCAGGGGGGGTGATGACAGCGGCACTCTAGGTGTGCCATTGGTGTGTGTGTACTGACCTATTTGTGCTTGCTGGGGTTGAGCTCTGGCTCTTTGGTCCCGACTCTCAACAGTCAATCAACTGGTGTACAGGTTCCTGAGCCTATTGGGCTCTATCATATCTACACTTGAAACTGTGTATGGAGTCAGCCTCCACCACATCACTTCCTAATGCATTCCATTTGTCAACCACTCTGACACTAAAAAAGTTCTTTCTAATATCTCTGTGGCTCATTTGGGCACTCAGTTTCCACCTGTGTCCCCTAGTGCGTGTGCCCCTTGTGTTAAACAGCCTGTCTTTATCAACCCTGTCGATTCCCTTGAGAATCTTGAATGTGGTGATCATGTCTTCCCTAACTCTTCTGTCTTCCAGCGAAGTGAGGTTTAATTCCCGTAGTCTCTCCTCGTAGCTCATACCTCTCAGCTCGGGTACTAGTCTCGTGGCAAACCTTTGAACCTTTTCCAGTTTAGTCTTATCCTTGACTAGATATGGACTCCATGCTGGAGCCGCATACTCCAGGATTGGTCTGACATATGTGGTATACAAAGTTCTGAATGATTCCTTACACAAGTTTCTGAATGCCGTTCGTATATTGGCCAGCCTGGCATATGCCGCTGATGTTATCCTCTTGATATGGGCTGCAGGAGACAGACACGCACACACACACACACACACACACACACACACACACACACACACACAACACACACACACCACACACACACACACACACACACACACACACACAGAACTGTGTGTGTGTGTGGATGACGTCAGTCAACATATAATCTGCGTCGTGATCCACGGGGGGCTAAATGTTGGCGCGCTAATTGCTCTGATTGGGGAGTTATGTATTGACAGGAGACTTATGTGCATGGCGGGTGTTCAGGGTGTTCAGAGGCAGGCAGACAAGCACAGTAGGCCACATTAGCTATGCCAGGGGGAAATAGACACACACAGCCCAGTCCATCCTCCTGTTCTGAGGGTACTTACACGGAGGATGAGCACCATAGTACATATATCGACGTACTACTCAATTAGAAAGTAGAAATCGGTACTATTGAATTTGGACAAACCGGGAAAACGATTTTCTACTTATGCTGCAAAGACAAATTAAACTAACCTAACCTCAAATTCCTAGGTCTAATGCACGCTATCTGAGGCCTGGTATAGTACATATGTGTACATATAGTACATTCACATATATAGTACATATGTGAATATTCCTAGGCCTAGGAATATTCAAGTTAGTTTTTAGTTTATTTTTTTTCGGACTCTATAAAGTGAATAGTACAAAGTTCGACTATCTAGCAGCTTAATATTACGTCAATAGCTTAATAGCTTAATTAGCAGCTTAATATCTATGTTAATATTTGTACTATGGTGCACATAGTTGCAAAAAGTACTATCTAAACAGGATGGACTGCTGCGACATACGTTCAGGTAGACAGACAGACACACACACACACACACACACACACACACACACACACACACACACACACACACACACACACACACACACACACACACACACACACAGGATACAGAGAGGCCATTAAAAGATGAAGGGAAACTACCTCCCTATAACGACACGAGAAAGAGACCTGGGAGTGGGTGGACATAACACCTAACCTAACTCCAGAGGCGACTATAAATAGATTAGAGTCAGCTGCATACTCAACGCTGGCCAAAGTCAGAACACCCTTCACCAACTTCAGTAAGAATGCTTTAGATGGCGACACAGGTGGAAACTGAGTACCCAAATGAGCCACAAAAGGGAAGGGAACTATCAGGGATGAAAGCGCCAAGCCATTGCAATTATTTAGCACTTGGAAGGGGTCAGGATAAGGATTTTGGCGATGGGACGGGGGGGAAGGAATGGTTGGTGTGGTAGAGTGGTGCCCAACCACTTGGACGGTCGGGAATTGAACGCTGACCTGCATGAAGCGAGACCGTCGCTCTACCGTCCAGCCCAAGTGGTTGAGCAATGAGCCAGAGAGATATTAGAAATAATTGTTTCAGTGTTAGAATAATGAACAAATGAAGTGCGCAAGGAAAAAGAGATGGTGGAGGCAGACTCCATAGCCAACCCAGTTTCAAATTGAAATGTGAGAAAACCCCAGTAGGTTCAGGAGCTTGTTCACGAGTTGACTCAAAGTTAAAGAGTTGCATAAATAAAGGAGAAGTTGTACACTAACTATCGGCTCTTCTGCCTCCCATCTTGGGTCCCTCCTGCCTCTCCTGCGCTGTTTCCTTCCTTTTTTTTTGGGGGGGGGGGGAGTAAAGAAGAAGGAGAGGCATAGGTGAAGGGAAGTATAGAAGTGGGAAATACAGTGAGAGGTATGAAAGCAGGCGGCGGGCTGTCCGCCTTGCTGACACGATGTGTGGGTGTTGGCAGCTAAGCTAAGCTGGCTCCCTCTTGTCAGGGAGCTGTGAGTGTGTGAGAGGTTCTTCACATGTGTTTCACCATATATGGATGTCTATAGATGAATACTGTGTAGCATTCATATATACACACTCCGATGCTTCCACACATGTTGTTCTGTTTAAGGCTCTTTGTTTAATTATTATTATTTGTCGAATTGTTCATACATATTATTATTTATCGAGTTGTTCATATATATACTTGTATGAACTGTTCCTATTTACACATATATATCTCATCTGGGGATTATATACTGTGGGACAGGGTTATCATCCAGAGAATCGAGGCTCTTGGGCCACCAGCTGTGGGAGCGGGGCGTCTCATCTTGGAGTAATCTTTCTAACATTGGGTCCTCTAACATTTCGATGGTGTTCCACACCCTGATGGCTTGGTGCTGCAGTCTGATGTTTAGTGGCTGTATGTTCAGTTCATGGAGCTCCTGGATTGTCTGATTATATGGTGGACGGTGTTTTGCTGCTCTCCTGAGCGCCTTATTTTGCACTGCTTGCAGTTTCTGCATGTTAGTTTTCTTTATGGTGTGTAGTGGTACTGAGGGATACTCTAGATGCGGCCGAACTAGAGCCTTATATAGGTGGATCTGAATGCTAGTACTGAGGCTTCGGAATCTTCTCAGTTTTCCTAATGCTACTTTGGCTTTATTTAGTCGGTCCCTTACATGAATTTGTATCCCTGTTCTATTTATCATTAGTCCCAGTATTTTGCCTATCTCCGCATACTGGATCGGATGGTTGTCAAGGATGATGGGGTCCGGGTTTCTTTTCGCAATGTGTATTATCTGAAACTTTTGTTTGTTGGTGCTAATTTTCCATTGCTTCTCAAAGTTGTTGATGAGTTCAATTGCTGCCTTGGTCTTGTCGGCTAGTAGCGGTTTTGATGGTCCCGGTTGGCAAATTATTTGGGTGACATCGTCGGCGTATGTGATGTATTCTCCATGTTGGGGTTGGGGTAGGTCAGCTGTATATATGTTGAATAGAGTGGGGGAGAGGCAGCTTCCTTGTGGTACTCCACTTTTCAGTTCTATTACGTCCACCAAGTAGCTGCCGATATTAAGCCTAGCAGTTCTGTTGTCTATAAAGCTGCAGAGAGTAGCAGTAAATCTCTCGGGAAGTCCTAGTTCAGATATCTTATATTTTAGGCCTGTGTGCCACACTTTGTCGAAGGCTTTCGAGACGTCTCTAAGCACTATATTACACTGATCTTTTTTCGACACTGCATTGGCTATATGCTCGTAGATCAGGGCTATTGCTGTATGGGCCTCTCTGCGGTTTCTAAACCCATGCTGCCTGGTGTTATACTTCCCTTCCTCTTCCATGTACTTCACCAGTCTCTGATTGATAATTTTTTCGAATATTTTACCCGGTACTTCGAGGAGAGAGATTGGCCTGTAGTTTTCAGTTTGGGTTGGGGGTTTACCTGGCTTGGGGATTAATCTTATTGTGGCATTCTTGAAGTATGTGGGGAATAGTCCAGATGCAAGAGCTGCATTTATTATACATGTGTATTGATGGAGTGCAATCACTGGTAGGTTGGATAATACCATCTTATTTATTTTGCTGTTGCCCGGCGCCTTGTTCTTGAAACCATAATTGTTTTATGGACCTCTGCAATGGTTGTGTGTTTCATAAGGTGGCAGTCATCGCGTATGTTGTTAAGGTCTATTGTTTGCGTCGGGAGTAGTGCTGCAGCTCTGTTATCGACTTGAGTTGTAATTTCCCTTTCATTAATTGGGCAAAAATTTATATTTTCTTCCGGGTTTATCCTGAATATTTTTTCCCCCAGAACTTCCTG
>WNGS01001017.1:0-45158 GCA_020271785.1 Procambarus virginalis | reverse complement strand
CCATGCACCACTTGACACCATGCACCGTTCGGCACCATGCACCACTTGGCACCATGCACCACTTGACACCATGCACCACTTGGCACCATGCACCACTTGACACCATGCACCACTTGGCACCATGCACCACTTGGCACCATGCACCACTTGACACCATGCACCACTTGGCACCATGCACCACTTGACACCATGCACCACTTGGCACCATGCACCGCTTGGCACCATGCACTGCTTGGCACCATGCACCACTTGGACACCATGCACCATTTGGCACCATGCACCACTTGGCACCATGCACCACTTGGCACCATGCACCACTTGGCACCATGCACCACTTGGCACCATGCACTGCTTGGCACCATGCACCACTTGGCACCATTGGCACCATGCACCGCTTGGCACCATGCACGACTTGGCACCATGCACCACTTGGCACCATGCACCACTTGGCACCATGCACTGCTGGGCACCATGCACCGCTTGGCACCATGCACTGCTTGGCACCATGCACTGCTTGGCACCATGCACCGCTTGGCACCATGCACCACTTGACACCATGCACCACTTGACACCATGCCCCACTTGGCACCATGCACCACTTGGCACCATGCACCACTTGGCACCATTCACCACTTGACACCATGCACCACTTGGCACCATGCACCACTTGGCACCATGCACACTTGGCACCATGCACTGCTTGGCACCATGCACCACTTGGCACCATGCACCACTTGGCACCATGCACCACTTGGCACCATGCACTGCTTGGCACCATGCACCACTTGACACCATGCACCACTTGGCACCATGCACCACTTGGCACCATGCACTGCTTGGCACCATGCACCACTTGACACCATGCACCACTTGGCACCATGCACCACTTGACACCATGCACCACTTGACACCATGCACCACTTGACACCATGCACCACTTGGCACCATGCACCACTTGGCACCATGCACCACTTGGCACCATGCACCACTTGGCACCATGCACCACTTGACACAATGCACCACTTGGCACCATGCACCACTTGACACCATGCACCACTTGGCACCATGCACCACTTGACACCATGCACCACTTGGCACCATGCACCACTTGGCACCATGCACCACTTGACACCATGCACCACTTGGCACCATGCACCACTTGGCACCATGCACCACTTGACACCATGCACCACTTGGCACCATGCACCACTTGACACCATGCACCACTTGGCACCATGCACCACTTGACACCATGCACCACTTGGCACCATGCACCACTTGGCACCATGCACCACTTGACACCATGCACCACTTGGCACCATGCACCACTTGGCACCATGCACCACTTGGCACCATGCACCACTTGACACCATGCACCACTTGGCACCATGCACCACTTGACACCATGCACCACTTGGCACCATGCACAGGAATGATGTTTAAATAAGACACTTGGCACCAGCGGCAGGGATTCAATTACTCCTCCCGCCAACTCACATTTTGACGTGGGTCACTGAGTACCAGCATGTTGAAGCTAGGTTACCCGGCACCCCACGGTGACACTAGGTCACCAGGCACCCCACGGTGACACTAGGTCACCAGGCACCCCACACGGTGACACTAGGTCACCAGGCACCCCACGGTGACACTAGGTCACCAGGCACCCCACGGTGACACTAGGTCACCAGGCACCCCACGGTGACACTAGGTCACCAGGCACCCCACACGGTGACACTAGGTCACCAGGCACCCCACGGTGACACTAGGTCACCAGGCACCCCACGGTGACACTAGGTCACCAGGCACCCCACAGTGACACTAGGTCACCAGGCACCCCACGGTGACACTAGGTCACCAGGCACCCCACGGTGACACTAGGTCACCAGGCACCCCACGGTGACACTAGGTCACCAGGCACTCCACGGTGACACTAGGTCACCAGGCACTCCACGGTGACACTAGGTCAACAGGCACCCCACGGTGACACTAGGTCACCAGGCACTCCACGGTGACACTAGGTCACCAGGCACCCCACGGTGACACTAGGTCACCAGGCACCCCACGGTGACACTAGGTCACCAGGCACCCCACGGTGACACTAGGTCACCAGGCACCCCACGGTGACACTAGGTCACCAGGCACCCCACGGTGACACTAGGTCACCAGGCACCCCACAGTGACACTAGGTCACCAGGCACCCCACGGTGACACTAGGTCACCAGGCACCCCACGGTGACACTAGGTCACCAGGCACCCCACGGTGACACTAGGTCACCAGGCACCCCACGGTGACACTAGGTCACCAGGCACCCCACGGTGGCACTAGGTCAACATAGGTCACTGGGCGGTGGGTCAGTGTGTCACTGGAAGCCACTGTGCAGCACCAGCTGTAAGCCACTTGTGACATAGAGAGCTCGCGCTGTGTCATCTGTATGTCACGGGTAACGGAGCCCCAGGCTGTGTCATCTGTGTGTCACGGGTAACGGAGCCCCAGGCTGTGTCATCTGTGTGTCACGGGTAACGTAGCCCCAAGCTGTGTCATCTGTGTCACCTGCTGCACACACACACACACGAGTGTGTGTGTGTGCAGCAGGTACAGGTGAAGGAGTAGGGTTGCGGGTGATGGGTTGAGAGGGTGTGGTAGGCACTGTCCTCTACAACATGGTGGTCGAGAGTGCGCCATCATACTCTCCCACCACTCAAGATGGCCGTGACTGGACGAGAGAGAAATAGCGTGGTACACTTGCCACGAGGAAGCAAGAGTTGGTCAGGTGGGTCAAAGTTGACCTGTCACGTAGGCATGCCACAGCCACACTACCATACAACACACACATGAGTGGCTGGACTCCATAACAACAACACCTGGTGTAAGCTTTGACATTTGTGTTTGTGTGTGTGTGTGGCGGCCCTCCGGGTACCACTCGAGTACCACATAAGAGTGACGGTAACTCCCCACAGGAGGGCAGTGTTGTGGCACCTTGAGCGTGTAGGGTCACAGCTTGTCCTGGTAACTCGCTCCGCGGTGTTCTGCTATCTACGTCCTGTGTATATCTTAATGAGGCTCTGAAAGTAACGGATGCTCATAAAATATCATATATATATAAAGCTGAATTCGTGCCTCATTAAAACACCTCCCAAGTTCTTTTCTGAAAATGAGATAGTGATTGATAGCTTAGTAGGCGCCGTGAGTGCCAGAGGTTTTAAATAATACGAGGACTCTGACGTCAGTGGTGCCGGCAGCTGGGCTGTAGGCCGTAATTATAGTTGGTGACACTGGTGAGGGTTACTCTAGTGCAGGCCGGCCCACCTGAGGCAGGCCACTGTGGCCGGACCACCTAAGGCAGGCCACTGTGGCCGGCCCACCTGAGGCAGGCCACTGTGGCCGGACCACCTGAGGCAGGCCACTGTGGCCGGCACACCTGAGGCAGGCCACTGTGGCTGGCCCACCTGAGGCAGGCCACTATGGCCGGCACACCTGAGGCAGGCCACTATGGCCGG
The DNA here is from genome assembly GCA_020271785.1 of Procambarus virginalis. Classification (NCBI taxonomy): domain Eukaryota; kingdom Metazoa; phylum Arthropoda; class Malacostraca; order Decapoda; family Cambaridae; genus Procambarus; species Procambarus virginalis. Next base: position 41,660 of record WNGS01001017.1, on the reverse strand, counting down.
ACCACCTAAGGCAGGCCACTGTGGCCGGACCACCTAAGGCAGGCCACTGTGGCCGGCCCACCTGAGGCAGGCCACTGTGGCCGGACCACCTGAGGCAGGCCACTGTGGCCGGCACACCTGAGGCAGGCCACTGTGGCTGGCCCACCTGAGGCAGGCCACTGTGGCTGGCCCACCTGAGGCAGGCCACTGTGGCTGGCCCACCTGAGGCAGGCCACTATGGCCGGCACACCTGAGGCAGGCCACTATGGCCGGACCACCTAAGGCAGGCCACTGTGGCTGGCCCACCTGAGGCAGGCCACTGTGGCCGGACCACCTGAGGCAGGCCACTGTGGCCGGCACACCTGAGGCAGGCCACTGTGGCTGGCCCACCTGAGGCAGGCCACTATGGCCGGCACACCTGAGGCAGGCCACTATGGCCGGACCACCTGAGGCAGGCCACTGTGGCTGGCCCACCTGAGGCAGGCCACTGTGGCTGGCCCACCTGAGGCAGGCCACTATGGCCGGCACACCTGAGGCAGGCCACTATGGCCGGACCACCTGAGGCCGGCCACTGTGCCCGGCACACCTGAGGCAGGCCACTGTGGCCGGCACACCTGAGGCAGGCCACTGTGGCCGGCACACCTGAGGCAGGCCACTGTGGCCGGCACACCTGAGGCAGGCCACTGTGGCCGGACCACCTGAGGCAGGCCACTGTGGCCGGCACACCTGAGGCAGGCCACTGTGGCCGGCACACCTGAGGCAGGCCACTGTGGCCGGCACACCTGAGGCAGGCCACTGTGGCCGGCACACCTGAGGCAGGCCACTGTGGCCGGACCACCTGAGGCAGGCCACTGTGGCCGGCACACCTGAGGCAGGCCACTGTGGCCGGCACACCTGAGGCAGGCCACTGTGGCCGGCACACCTGAGGCAGGCCACTGTGGCCGGCACACCTGAGGCAGGCCACTGTGGCCGGCACACCTGAGGCAGGCCACTATGGCCGGCCCACCTGAGGCAGGCCACTGTGGCCGGTCCACCTGAGGCAGGCCACTATGGCCGGACCACCTGAGGCAGGCCACTGTGGCCGGCACACCTGAGGCAGGCCACTGTGGCCGGACCACCTGAGGCAGGCCACTGTGGCCGGCACACCTGAGGCAGGCCACTGTGGCCGGCACACCTGAGGCAGGCCACTGTGGCCGGCACACCTGAGGCAGGCCACTGTGGCCGGCACACCTGAGGCAGGCCACTGTGGCCGGACCACCTGAGGCAGGCCACTGTGGCCGGCACACCTGAGGCAGGCCACTGTGGCCGGCACACCTGAGGCAGGCCACTGTGGCCGGCACACCTGAGGCAGGCCACTGTGGCCGGCACACCTGAGGCAGGCCACTGTGGCCGGCACACCTGAGGCAGGCCACTATGGCCGGCCCACCTGAGGCAGGCCACTGTGGCCGGTCCACCTGAGGCAGGCCACTATGGCCGGACCACCTGAGGCAGGCCACTGTGGCCGGCACACCTGAGGCAGGCCACTGTGGCCGGCACACCTGAGGCAGGCCACTGTGGCCGGCACACCTGAGGCAGGCCACTATGGCTGGCCCACCTGAGGCAGGCCACTATGGCTGGCCCACCTGAGGCAGGCCACTGTGGCCGGCACACCTGAGGCAGGCCACTGTGGCCGGCCCACCTGAGGCAGGCCACTGTGGCCGGCCCACCTGAGGCAGGCCACTATGGCTGGCCCACCTGAGGCAGGCCACTGTGGCCGGACCACCTGAGGCAGGCCACTGTGGCCGGCCCACCTGAGGCAGGCCACTATGGCCGGCACACCTGAGGCAGGCCACTGTGGCCGGCACACCTGAGGCAGGCCATTGTGGCTGGCCCACCTGAGGCAGGCCACTATGGCTGGCCCACCTGAGGCAGGCCACTGTGGCTGGCCCACCTGAGGCAGGCCACTGTGGCCGGCCCACCTGAGGCAGGCCACTATGGCTGGCCCACCTGAGGCAGGCCACTATGGCTGGCCCACCTGAGGCAGGCCACTGTGGCTGGCCCACCTGAGGCAGGCCACTGTGGCCGGCCCACCTGAGGCAGGCCACTATGGCCGGCCCACCTGAGGCAGGCCACTATGGCTGGCCCACCTGAGGCAGGCCACTGTTTCCGGCCCACCTGAGGCAGGCCACTGTGGCCGGCCCACCTGAGGCAGGCCACTATGACCGGCCCACCTGAGGCAGGCCACTATGACCGGCCCACCTGAGGCAGGCCACTGTGGCTGGCCCACCTGAGGCAGGCCACTGTGGCCGGCACACCTGAGGCAGGCCACTGTGGCTGGCCCACCTGAGGCAGGCCACTGTGGCTGGCCCACCTGAGGCAGGCCACTGTGGCCGGCCCACCTGAGGCAGGCCACTGTGGCCGGCCCACCTGAGGCAGGCCACTATGGCCGGCCCACCTGAGGCAGGCCACTGTGGCCGGCCCACCTGAGGCAGGCCACTATGGCCGGCCCACCTGAGGCAGGCCACTATGGCCGGCCCACCTGAGGCAGGCCACTGTGGCTGGCCCACCTGAGGCAGGCCACTGTGGCCGGCACACCTGAGGCAGGCCACTGTGGCTGGCCCACCTGAGGCAGGCCACTGTGGCTGGCCCACCTGAGGCAGGCCACTGTGGCCGGCACACCTGAGGCAGGCCACTGTGGCTGGCCCACCTGAGGCAGGCCACTGTGGCTGGCCCACCTGAGGCAGGCCACTGTGGCCGGCACACCTGAGGCAGGCCACTGTGGCTGGCCCACCTGAGGCAGGCCACTGTGGCTGGCCCACCTGAGGCAGGCCACTGTGGCCTGCTCTCAAGTGTGTGTGTGTGTGACGGGGTGCACGCAAGATAAACTATTTATATCAATTATCAGGAGAAAGCGTTAAACCTGACTATATAGCACATGAAGGAGGATGAAAGGAACGGTGCCCGACCATTAGCACAATCGGGGATCGAACGCCGACCTTGCAAGAAACAAGGGTGTTGCTCTCCCGGGAAGGTAACTGTGAGGTTGGAGGATGGTTGGTGAGATGGCTGCATGAGGGGATTTGTGGCGGTGGTGTAGGATGGTGACCAGGAATGTTGTGGTGAGCGGCAGACTGTGATTGGTAGTTCCGAAGTGTTTCTGAATAGTTGCACGCACGCACGCACGCACGCGCACACATGCGCACACATGCGCACACATGATGTTTAACGGTGACAAGTTCCAGGTACTGAGGTATGGTGGAAACGAGGAACACAAACGAAACACAAGGTACAGGACACAAGGTACAGGACACAGGGTACAGGACACAGGGTACAGGACACAGGGTACAGGACACAGGGTACAGGACACAGGACACAGGGTACAGGACACAGAGTACAGGACACAGGGTACAGGACACAGGGTACAGGACACAGGGTACAGGACACAGGGTACTGGACACAGGGTACAGGACACAGGGTACAGGACACAGGGTACAGGACACAGGACACAGGGTACAGGACACAGGGTACAGGATACAGGGTACAGGACACAGGGTACAGGACACAGGGTACAGGACACAGGGTACAGGACACAGGGTACTGGACACAGGGTACAGGACACAGGGTACAGGACACAGGGTACAGGACACAGGACACAGGATACAGGACACAGGGTATTGGACACAGGATACAGGACACAGGGTACTGGACACAGGATACAGGACACAGGGTACGGAACACATGGTACAGGACACAGGGTACAGGACACAGGACACAGGGTACAGGACACAGGGTACAGGACACAGGGTACAGGACACAGGGTACAGGACACAGGATACAGGACACAGAGTACTGGACACAGGATACAGGACACAGCGTACAGGACACAGGATACAGGACACAGGGTACAGGACACAGGATACAGGACACAGGGTACAGGACACAGGGTACAGGACACAGGGTACAGGACACAAGGTACAGGACACATGGTACAGGACACAGGGTACAGGACACAGGGTACAGGACACAGGGTACAGGACACAGGGTACATGACACAGGATACAGGACACAGGGTACATGACACAGGGTACAGGACACAGGGTACAGGACACAGGGTACAGGACACAGGGTACAGGACACAGGGTATGGACACAGGGTACTGGACACAGGGTACAGGACACAGGGTACAGGACACAGGGTACAGGACACAGGGTACAGGACACAGGACACAGGGTACAGGACACAGGACACAGGATACAGGACACAGGTACTGGACACAGGATACAGGACACAGGGTACGGAACACATGGTACAGGACACAGGGTACAGGACACAGGACACAGGACACAGGGTACAGGACACAGGGTACAGGACACAGGGTACAGGACACAGGGTACAGGACACAGGGTACAGGACACAGGATACAGGACACAGGGTACTGGACACAGGATACAGGACACAGCGTACAGGACACAGGTACAGGACACAGGATACAGGATACAGGACACAGGGTACANACACCTATACCCCCTATTAGACTATTTTACAGGAACTTCTTCTCCACAGCTCATAAAACGGAGGAAAGGGTCCTGAAAGATATTGTTAATAGAAACGTTATCCCTACAGACAAAAATCAGAAGATACAATTGACGATTTACTATAAAACCAAGAAAACTGCCAACCTACTCATGAGAAACTCTCCAGACACAAAGCAGAACGCTTTGAAAGAGACCAATGTCGTCTATGCCTTCAAATGCCCACTTGGGGACTGTAAGCCCCAAAGAACTCAGTATATAGGCAAGACAACAACATCTCTTTCCAGGCGATTAACGATACATAAGCAACAGGGCTCTATCAAGGAATATATAATCTCTTCCCACAACCAAACCATCACCAGAGAAATCTTAACAAACAACACAGAAATCATTGATAGATACAGCGACAGCAGGCGGCTTGACATCTGCGAGGCACTACACATCAAGAAGTCAACACCCGCAATCAACAGCCAATTAATGCACAACTATATTCTACCCACTTCAAGACTCCGCTCCAATATAGAAACATCAAGAAATATGGGCAAATAGGCCTTCTGCAGTTCTATTGGGACCCGACTTCTACTTCTACAAATCTATACCCCGTTTTCCATGTTCTGTGTTTCACCCCACTAATGTATTACATCACCTCACCCAAATGCAGGTATAAGAGCCAATGTTTGTTTCATAAAGCATAAGTTGTGTGTAGATAAACTAAAGTCTTTGAAAATGTAATAAGTTTTACGAAACGCGCTCAAGTGTCGCATCAGACTAGAAATAAAAATGAATTTTGGAGAATTGATTTTTCATTTACCGTCACCAGTAAAAAGAAACATAAGGAAAATAGAGAAAATTCGTGTTAGAATTATTAATCTTACTTTTTCGGTCATATTTAATAATATATATATATATATATATATATATATATATATATATATATATATATATATATATATAAAATTATTGGAGGAGGGTGGTCTTGGGCCACCAGCTGTGGGAGTGGGGCGTCTCATCTTGGGCCACCAGCTGTGGGAGCAGGGCGTCTCATCTTGGGCCACCAGCTGTGGGAGCAGGGCGTCTCATCTTGGGCCACCAGCTGTGGGAGCAGGGCGTCTGAAGGCAGGGCATTCCCTCGCAGCCTGGGATATCCATCTCCTTGAAACTCCATTCTTTTCTCATGAGTAGGGCCACTCTGCCTCCTGCCCTACCGTCCCTCTCTTTCCTTATTACAGTGTAGTGGTGGGGGAACACCGCATTCGTTATGATTCCTGAGAGTTTTGTTTCCGTGAGTCCAATTACATCCGGGTTTACTTCTTGTGCTCTTTGCACATTGTCACTTCCCTTTCTTGTAATCCCATCTATGTTCGAGTACATCACCTTGAAGCTGACTTTTTCTTTTCATTCTCAGTTTCTGTTGATTCCACTGGAGTAGGTAAACATGGATGGTCCGGGATGGGGGGGGGGGAAGGAGGGGCCCCTGGGTTGTGAGGGGGATGGGAGGATCTGGTTTGGAGAGGGTGGGGGCAAAGGGAGGGCTTGGTGGGGTGGGGGAGGAGGGCTTGGGGGGGTGGGAAAAAGAGGGGGGCTTGGTAGGGGTAGGGGAGGAGAGAGGACTTTGGGGGGGGGGAAGGAGAGAAAGGAGGGCTTGTAGGGTGGGGGAGAAGGGGGGTTCTTGGGGCTGGGTAAAAATGGAGGGCTTGGGGGAATAGGGAGGGTTTGGGGTGGTGGTGGAGATGGGAGGTCTTAAGGCAAGGGGGGAGGGTAATCCAGGTGGCCACTCAGTGGGGGGCTCATTGGGGTTGGGGTAAGTTGGGCTTCTATTGGGTGTAAGGTGGGGGTGATCTTCCTCCCACTGTGGCTGTTGAACTGCCCGTGGAGGGTTCCCCACTCCCCTCTGGGATCGTAGAGCTCTGGCCTGTGGTTCCCTGATTCCTGTCTCTTTTCTTGCGCTCCCTCTCCTTCCTGGTCATATCCTTTTGCAGGAATACCTTTTTGAACTTCGGTCCTTGAATAGGCTGCTCTTCTTTGCTAAAATTTCTTGTTTTGTGTCCTCGCTTTTGAAAACCACTTTTATCACCCGATCTCTGTCCTTGTTGTACTGGCCAAGCCTGAAAACCTTTTCTATATTCTGTTCTTCTCTCTCCATCTGTACCCCCTCCAAGGATCTCTGACTGTGGCTCTGTCCATATCTCTCCTCTCCCCTGGACTGGTCCCTATTTGCTTCATACCTACTACAATTACTGCTTTTTTCCTCTATCAGTCGGCTCTTTTCCTCTATCTTGCTGCTTCCTGAGAAGTAGCAACTTTCATGGCAATTTCCTGTACTGCAGAGACAACTTCCGGGGCCTTTCTATGTCTGCGAATGAGGGTTGTATTGTAGAAGTCGCTTCTGCGGATACATTACCATCTTCCTGAGGGCTGGTTCGTGTCTGGTATTCGGGAGAATTCTCTTTCAGGCTTTTAATCTTTTCCTTTGCCTCATTCAACTCGTCCTGCAGGGTGCGTGCGTGAGTGTGCGTGCGTGCGCGTGTGTGTGTGTGTGTGTGTGTGTGTGTGTGTGTGTGTGTGTGTGTGTGTGTGTGTGTGTGTGTGTGTGTGTGTGTGTGTGTGTGTGTGTGTGTGTGTGTGAGAGTGAGCGCGTGCCCCCGTACATGCTGCCTTGTCATCATAGGTCTTATGGAAGCAAATAGCTAGGCCGGCGCTAGTTTTTTTTTCATTATTATTATTTTTCTACCACAGACGTGGCCACACATTTACAATGCTAACCAGCATATATGTATTTTCTTCTGTCCTCCATGGACATGGTGAGAGGTTTGTTAAACATATAGTTCAAGGGTTTATTGAACAATCAACCACAGAAGGTGATTGTAGTGCCTTTAAAATGCTAATCTAACCGACAAACATAAATACACAGATTTACGTCTGCCCTCCATAAAGTGGTCGATGTGTCCTTTACATAGTGTCATTAATGAGCATTTACAAAGGTGAAATGTAATTTTGATCAGCTTCCACATATACTTTATGCACATACATATTCATAAACACACACACACATACATATATACATACACATACACACACATACATTTATGGCTCTCATGCTCTGAGAGGGTAAGATAGCTGATAGAGAAACTAGTGTGCAATTAAGCACTGAACACTGAAGGTGATTAAGGTGCTTTTACAAGCTCAAGTTTTATAGTTACATCTTCTTGAGATCTTGAGGTTATCTTGAGATGATTTCGGGGCTTTTTAGTGTCCCCGCGGCCCGGTCCTCGACCAGGCCTCCACCCCCAGGAAGCAGCCTGTGACAGCTGACTAACACCCAGGTACCTATTTTACTGCTAGGTAACAGGGGCATAGGGTGAAAGAAACTATGCCCATTGTTTCTCGCCAGCGCCTGGGATCGAACCCAGGACCACAGGATCACAAGTCCAGCGTGCTGTCCACTCAGCCGACCGGCTCCCTTCATCACATACATTCATTGTATAATTGATACATTACATGGTCAATCTTGGATACAAGTCCAATATATCATCAAGTGTTCCAGTACTCATATAGTAATTATACAGTTCAGCATACCTTAGCCCAGAGGGGCGAAAGTCAGCCAATATGGGACATTCTACAATATAATGTTCAAGAGAGTGCATGTTTTCTCTTTCACAAAGTTGACACATAGTGTACTCGACATTTGGGTTTTCAGAAAGCTGCCAGATACGTCTATATCCCAGAGGTATTCTGGCCACTATAACATTCACATCTATATGTGAATATATCTTCACTATATCTATCATAGTATTTAATGCTACAACTGTGCTAGTGTTGAGCTGGACAGTTGCCCACCGCCAGTCACCCTCCACCCTCTCTCTCTCTAACTCACTCTCTCTCGCACTCTCCATGGACCTCCAAGGGAGGGCGCTGGTGAATAATGGAGAGCTGCCGTGTCAAGGGCGGTGCTGTGCCAGCTGGTGTGAGGTGTGCCACGGCAACTGTGTGCCTGTGAACAGCTTCCGTGGCGCTCCAGGAGCCAACGTCGCTAAACTCACCCACTAACTTACCCAAATCTAACCTAACCTAGGATCAGCGAATAGAAAACGGGACATCACGTCAATATTGCGAGCTACTATGACTTTTGGCACATCAGTTTTTGGTGTTAATGGATTTATACGCCAGAGGCCGGGTTGGTGGTGATGGGGGGGGGGGGGCTGTGCACTAGCGTAAACAACACTCAACTTAAGGAAGATATTCTTATCGCGGATGAAGCAGAGAGGAGAAATGGGAGAATGTTGCGAGAATGAAAAGAAGAGTGAGATGGGAAGACATGAAGGGAGTGAGGATAAAGTAATGAAGGACGGTGAAGGGATGACCAAGATAGTAATTTATTAATGTGCTGGGAGAAAGGTATGAGAGGTGGGGGGGGGGAGATATACACCATGAATGGCTGGGGTGCCATTAAAAGGCTTGCCAAGAATGTTGAGTGTATAAGAGTGACTGGTGGCAGGGTGCCTGTGTGGCGGGAGAGAGGGGTGTCGTGCCACGGGTCCAAGAGTGCCTCGCCCTGGCACTCCTCCCACCTCTGTCTCAACATCTCCACACACACGTCAGAGCCGCTCACCTTGTCATTGGTCCCTTGCTTACGGATGACACCTTTGGCACCGTTCTTCACTTGACACCATGCACCGTTTGACACAATGCACCGCCTGACAATGCACTGCTTGACACAATGCACTGCCTGACACAATGCACTGCCTGACACAATGCACCCCTTGACACAATGCACCCCTTGACACAATGCACCTCTTGACACAATGCACCCCTTGACACAATGCACCCCCTTGGCACAATGCACCCCTTGACACAATGCACCCCTTGACACAATGCACTGCCTGACACAATGCACTGCCTGACACAATGCACCCCTTGATACAATGCACTGCCTGACACAATGCACCCCTTGACACAATGCACCCCTTGACACAATGCACTGCCTGACACAATGCACCCCTTGACACAATGCACCCCTTGACACACTGCACCCCCTTGACACAATGCACCCCTTGACACAATGCACCCCTTGACACAATGCACTGCCTGACACAATGCACCCCTTGATACAATGCACCCCTTGACACAATGCACTGCCTGACACAATGCACCCCTTGACACAATGCACTGCCTGACACAATGCACCCCTTGACACAATGCACCCCTTGACACAATGCACCCCTTGACACAATGCACCCCTTGACACAATGCACTGCCTGACACAATGCACCCCTTGATACAATGCACTGCCTGACACAATGCACCCCTTGACACAATGCACTGCCTGACACAATGCACCCCTTGACACAATGCACTGCCTGACACAATGCACCCCTTGACACAATGCACCCCTTGACACAATGCACCCCTTGACACAATGCACCCCTTGACACAATGCACCCCTTGACACAATGCACCCCTTGGCACAATGCACCCCTTGACACAATGCACCCCTTGACACAATGCACCCCTTGACACAATGCACCCCTTGACACAATGCACCCCTTGACACAATGCACCCCTTGATACAATGCACTGCCTGACACAATGCACCCCTTGACACAATGCACCCCTTGATACAATGCACTACCTGACACAATGCACTGCCTGACACAATGCACCCCTTGATACAATGCACTGCCTGACACAATGCACCCCTTGACACAATGCACCCCTTGACACAATGCACCCCTTGACACAATGCACCCCTTGATACAATGCACTGCCTGACACAATGCACCCCTTGACACAATGCACTGCCTGACACAATGCACCCCTTGACACAATGCACTGCCTGACACAATGCACCACTTGACACAATGCACCCCTTGACACAATGCACCCCTTGACACTGCACCCCTTGACACAATGCACCCCTTGACACAATGCACCCCTTGACACAATGCACTGCCTGACACAATGCACTGCCTGACACAATGCACCCTTGACACAATGCACCCATTGACACAATGCACCCCTTGACACAATGCACCCCTTGACACAATGCACCCCCTTGGCACAATGCACCCCTTGACACAATGCACCCCTTGACACAATGCACCCCTTGACACAATGCACTGCCTGACACAATGCACCCCTTGACACAATGCACCCCTTGACACAATGCACTGCCTGACACAATGCACCCCTTGACACAATGCACTGCCTGACACAATGCACCCCTTGACACAATGCACCCCTTGACACAATGCACCCCTTGACACAATGCACCCCTTGACACAATGCACTGCCTGACAATGCACCCCTTGACACAATGCACTGCCTGACACAATGCACTGCCTGACACAATGCACCCCTTGACACAATGCACTGCTTGACACAATGCACTGCCTGACACAATGCACTGCCTGACACAATGCACCCCTTGACACAATGCACTGCCTGACACAATGCACCCCTTGACACAATGCACCCCTTGACACAATGCACCCCTTGACACAATGCACCCCTTGACACAATGCACCCCTTGACACAATGCACCCCTTGACACAATGCACTGCCTGACACAATGCACTGCCTGACACAATGCACCCCTTGACACAATGCACTGCCTGACACAATGCACCCCTTGACACAATGCACTGCCTGACACAATGCACCCCTTGACACAATGCACTGCCTGACACAATGCACTGCCTGACACAATGCACCCCTTGACACAATGCACTGCCTGACACAATGCACTGCCTGACACAATGCACTGCCTGACACAATGCACCCTTGACACAATGCACTGCCTGACACAATGCACTGCCTGACACAATGCACTGCCTGACACAATGCACCCCTTGACACAATGCACTGCCTGACACAATGCACTGCCTGACACAATGCACTGCCTGACACAATGCACCCCTTGACACAATGCACTGCCTGACACAATGCACTGCCTGACACAATGCACTGCCTGACACAATGCACCCCTTGACACAATGCACCCCTTGACACAATGCACCCCTTGACACAATGCACTGCCTGACACAATGCACCCCTTGATACAATGCACTGCCTGACACAATGCACCCCTTGACACAATGCACCCCTTGACACAATGCACCCCTTGACACAATGCACCCCTTGACACAATGCACCCCTTGATACAATGCACTGCCTGACACAATGCACTGCCTGACACAATGCACTGCCTGACACAATGCACCCCTTGACACAATGCACTGCCTGACACAATGCACCCCTTGACACAATGCACTGCCTGACACAATGCATCCCTTGACACAATGCACTGCCTGACACAATGCACCCCTTGACACAATGCACTGCCTGACACAATGCACCCCTTGACACAATGCACTGCCTGACACAATGCACCCCTTGACACAATGCACTGCCTGACACAATGCACCCCTTGACACAATGCACCCCTTGACACAATGCACCCCTTGACACAATGTACTGCCTGACACAATGCACCCCTTGACACAATGCACCCCTTGACACAATGCACTGCCTGACACAATGCACCCCTTGACACAATGCACTGCCTGACACAATGCACTCCTTGACACAATGCACTGCCTGACACAATGCACCCCTTGACACAATGCACTGCCTGACACAATGCACTGCCTGACACAATGCACTGCCTGACACAATGCACCCCTTGACACAATGCACCCCGTGATACAATGCACCCCTTGACACAATGCACCCCTTGACACAATGCACCCCTTGACACAATGCACCCTTGACACAATGCACCCCTTGACACAATGCACCCCTTGATACAATGCACCCCTTGACACAATGCACCCCTTGATACAATGCACCCCTTGACACAATGCACCCCTTGATACAATGCACTGCCTGACACAATACACCACTTGACACAATGCACTGCTTGACACAATGCACTGCTTGGCACAATGCACCCCTTGACCCAATGCACCCCTTGACACAATGCACTGCCTGACACAATACACCACTTGACACAATGCACTGCTTGGCACAATGCACCCCTTGACACAATGCACTGCCTGACACAATGCACCCCTTGACACAATACACTGCCTGACACAATGCACCCCTTGACACAATGCACCCCTTGACACAATGCACCCCTTGACACAATGCACTGCTTGACACAATACACCACTTGACACAATGCACTGCTTGGCACAATGCACCCCTTGACACAATGCACCCCTTGACACAATGCACCCCTTGACACAATGCACTGCCTGACACAATGCACCCCTTGACACAATGCACCCCTTGACACAATGCACCCCTTGACACAATGCACCCCTTGACACAATACACCACTTGACACAATGCACTGCTTGGCACAATGCACCGCTTGACACAATGCACCGCTTGACACAATGCACCGCTTGACACAATGCACCACTTGACACAATGCACCGCTTGACAGTGCACCGCTTGACACTCCTCCACTTGACACCATGCACTGCTTGACACCATGAACTGCTTGACACTATGAACTGCTTGACACCATGCACCACTTGACACCATGCACCACTTGACACCATGCACCACTTGACACCATGCACAATTTAACACTATGCACCGGTTGACATCATCAGCCACTTGACTCCATGCACAACTAGATACCATGCACTGTTCGACACCATGCACTGCTTGGCACCATGCACCGATTGGCACTATGCACTGCTTGGCACCATGCACCGTTCAGCACCATGCACCGCTTGGCACTATGCACTGCTTGGCACCATGCGCCGTTCAGCACCATGCACCGCTTGGCACTATGCACTGCTTGGCACTATGCACTGCTTGGCACCATGAACCGTTCAGCACCATGCACCGCTTGGCACTATGCACTGCTTGGCATTATGCACCGCTTGGCACTATGCACCGTTCGGCACCATGCACCGCTTGGCACTATGCACTGCTTGGCACCATGCACCGTTCAGCACCATGCACCGCTTGGCACTATGCACTGCTTGGCACTATGCACCGCTTGGCACTATGTACCGTTCGGCATCATGCACCGCTCGGCAATATGCACTGCTGGTCACCATGCACCGTTCGGCACCATGCACCGCTTGGCACTATGCACTGCTTGGCACCATGCACCGTTCGGCACCATGCACTGCTTGGCACTATGCACCACTTGACATGCACCACTTGACACCATGCACCACTTGACACCATGCACCACTTGGCACCATGCACCACTTGGCACCATGCACCACTTGACACCATGCACTGCTTGGCACCATGCACCACTTGGCACCATGCACCACTTGGCACCATGCACCACTTGACACCATGCACCGTTCGGCACCATGCACCGTTCGGCACCAAGCACCACTTGGCACCATGCACCACTTGACACCATGCACCACTTGGCACCATGCACCACTTGGCACCATGCACCACTTGACACCATGCACCACTTGACACCATGCACCGTTCGGCACCATGCACCACTTGGCACCATGCACCACTTGGCACCATGCACCACTTGGCACCATGCACCACTTGACACCATGCACCACTTGGCACCATGCACCACTTGACACCATGCACCGTTCGGCACCATGCACCACTTGGCACCATGCACCACTTGACACCATGCACCACTTGGCACCGTGCACCACTTGGCACCATGCACCACATGACACCATGCACCGCTTGGCACCATGCACCACTTGGCACCATGCACCACTTGGCACCATGCACCACTTGGCACCATGCACCACTTGGCACCATGCACCACTTGACACCATGCACCACTTGGCACCATGCACCACTTGGCACCATGCACCACTTGGCACCATGCACCACTTGACACCATGCACCACTTGGCACCATGCACCACTTGACACCATGCACCGTTCGGCACCATGCACCACTTGGCACCATGCACCACTTGACACCATGCACCACTTGGCACCGTGTACCACTTGGCACCATGCACCACTTGACACCATGCACCACTTGGCACCATGCACCACTTGGCACCATGCACCACTTGGCACCATGCACCACTTGACACCATGCACTGCTTGGCACCATGCACCACTTGACACCATGCACCACTTGGCACCATGCACCGTTCGGCACCATGCACTGCTTGACACCATGCACCACTTGACACCATGCACCACTTGGCACCATGCACCACTTGACACAATGCACCACTTGACACCATGCACCGTTCGGCACCATGCACCACTTGACACCATGCACCACTTGACACCATGCACCGTTCGGCACCATGCACCACTTGGCACCATGCACCACTTGACACCATGCACCATTCGGCACCATGCACCACTTGGCACCATGCACCACTTGACACCATGCACCACTTGACACCATGCACCACTTGACACCATGCACCGTTCGGCACCACTTGGCACCATGCACCACTTGACACCATGCACCACTTGACACCATGCACCACTTGGCACCATGCACCACTTGGCACCATGCACCACTTGGCACCATGCACCACTTGGCACCATGCACCGCTTGGCACCATGCACTGCTTGGCACCATGCACCATTTGGCACCATGCACCACTTGGCACTATGCACCACTTGGCACCATGCACCACTTGGCACCATGCACCACTTGGCACCATGCACCACTTGGCACCATGCACCACTTGGCACCATGCACTATTGGCACCATGCACCGCTTGGCACCATGCACCACTTGGCACCATGCACCACTTGGCACCATGCACCACTTGGCACCATGCACTGCTTGGCACCATGCACCACTTGGCACCATGCACCATTGGCACCATGCACCGCTTGGCACCATGCACCACTTGGCACCATGCACCACTTGGCACCATGCACCACTTGGCACCATGCACTGCTGGGCACCATGCACCACTTGGCACCATGCACTGCTGGGCACCATGCACCACTTGGCACCATGCACTGCTTGGCACCATGCACCACTTGGCACCATGCACCACTTGGCACCATGCACCACTTGGCACCATGCACTGCTGAGCACCATGCACTGCTTGGCACCATGCACCACTTGGCACCATGCACCACTTGGCACCATGCACTGCTGGGCACCATGCACTGCTGGGCACCATGCACCGCTTGGCACCATGCACCGCTTGGCACCATGCACCACTTGGCACCATGCACCACTTGGCACCATGCACCACTTGGCACCATGCACTGCTGGGCACCATGCACTGCTGGGCACCATGCACCGCTTGGCACCATGCACCGCTTGGCACCATGCACCACTTGGCACCATGCACCACTTGGCACCATGCACCGCTTTGCACCATGCACCACTTGGCACCATGCACCACTTGGCACCATGCACCACTTGGCACCATGCACTGCTGGGCACCATGCACTGCTGGGCACCATGCACCGCTTGGCACCATGCACCACTTGGCACCATGCACCACTTGGCACCATGCACCACTTGGCACCATGCACTGCTGGGCACCATGCACCGCTTGGCACCATGCACTGCTTGGCACCATGCACCACTTGGCACCATGCACCACTTGGCACCATGCACCACTTGGCACCATGCACTGCTGAGCACCATGCACTGCTGGGCACCATGCACTGCTGGGCACCATGCACCACTTGGCACCATGCACCACTTGGCACCATCCACCACTTGGCACCATGCACTGCTGAGCACCATGCACTGCTGAGCACCATGCACTGCTGAGCACCATGCACTGCTGAGCACCATGCACTGCTGAGCACCATGCACTGCTTGGCACCATGCACTGCTGGGCACCATGCACTGCTTGGCACCGTGCACCACTTGACACCATGCACCACTTACACCATGCACCACTTGACACCATGCACCACTTGGCACCATGCACCACTTGACACCATGCACCACTTGGCACCATGCACCACTTGGCACCATGCACCACTTGGCACCATGCGTCACTTGGCACCATGCACCACTTGGCACCATGCACCACTTGGCACCATGCACCACTTGGCACCATGCACCGCTTGGCACCATGCACCACTTGGCACCATGCACCACTTGGCACCATGCACCGCTTGGCACCATGCACCGCTTGGCACCATGCACCACTTGGCACCATGCACCACTTGGCACCATGCACCACTTGGCACCATGCACCATTTTGTTCCATGTCTAAATTTCTTAACTTGTTGCCAGTGTTAGAGTAGGAATTATCGTGGTGTTGAGTATAATTTGGTATCTCAATAAACTCATGTTAAATTTCCCGTCTGTGTCAATTGTTGAATCCTCTTAGAATCTTTTGGTATCGTGGCTGACAACCGTCTCATATTTAATGACAGTTATAGAAGTACTCTCCAAGTCAAGCAATGTTTCTTGCCTCGTTGTTTGATTTAGTCTCAGTGGTCAAGGCAGATGGTGGCAGCGTATTTAATCCTGTGTAGCATTTCCTTGTTTTTAGTGTACCTTTGGATCCTGTGTAACCATCATATGTCAGCTTATTTTACAGGGTTAGTGTTCAATAACAGTGTTACCAAGTGCAACTGATAGGAAGTGTTACTCAGGATAAGAAGTGTGTACATTTATTAGTTTAGTATTCATTATAGAAGGTCACAGTGGTGACTATTTCACCCGGTTTTACATTGGGTTATCGTACCCAATGTTACAATGTTGGCAGTAGTCATAGCCAATGTTACACCATGCACAGGAATGATGTTTAAATAAGACACTTGGCACCAGCGTCAGGGATTCAATTACTCCTCCCGCCAACTCACATTTTTACGTGGGTCACTGAGTACCAGGCCGTTGAAGCTAGGTCACCAGGCACCCCACACGGTGACACTAGGTCACCAGGCACCCCACGGTGACACTAGGTCACCAGGCACCCCACGGTGACACTAGGTCACCAGGCACCCCACACGGTGACACTAGGTCACCAGGCACCCCACAGTGACACTAGGTCACCAGGCACCCCACACGGTGACACTAGGTCACCAGGCACCCCACGGTGACACTAGGTCACCAGGCACCCCACGGTGACACTAGGTCACCAGGCACCCCACACGGTGACACTAGGTCACCAGGCACCCCACGGTGACACTAGGTCACCAGGCACCCCACACGGTGACACTAGGTCACCAGGCACCCCACACGGTGACACTAGGTCACCAGGCACCCCACACGGTGACACTAGGTCACCCGGCACCCCACACGGTGACACTAGGTCACCAGGCACCCCACACGGTGACACTAGGTCACCAGGCACCCCACGGTGACACTAGGTCACCCGGCTCCCCACACGGTGACACTAGGTCACCAGGCACCCCACACGGTGACACTAGGTCACCCGGCTCCCCACACGGTGACACTAGGTCACCAGGCACCACACGGTGACACTAGGTCACCAGGCACCCCACACGGTGACACTAGGTCACCAGGCACCCCACGGTGACACTAGGTCACCAGGCACCCCACGGTGACACTAGGTCAACATAGGTCACTGGGCGGTGGGTCAGTGTGTCACTGGAAGCGAGAGCTCGCGCTGTGTCATCTGTGTGTCACGGGTAACGGGGCCCCAGGCTGTGTCATCTGTGTGTCAGGGGTAACGGAGCTCCAGGCTGTGTCATCTGTGTGTCAGGGGTAACGGAGCCCCAGGCTGTGTCATCTGTGTCACCTGCTGCACACACACACGAGTGTGTGTGTGCAGCAGGTACAGGTGAAGGAGTAGGGTTGCGGGTGATGGGTTGAGAGGGTGTGGTAGGCACTGTCCTCTACAACATGTTGGTCGAGAGTGCGGCATCATACTCTCCCACCACTCAAGATGGCCGTGATTGGAAGAGTGCGGCATCATACTCTCCCACCACTCAAGATGGCCGTGATTGGAAGAGTGCGCCATCATACTCTCCCACCACTCAAGATGGCCGTGATTGGAAGAGTGCGCCATCATACTCTCCCACCACTCAAGATGGCCGTGATTGGAAGAGTGCGCCATCATACTCTCCCACCACTCAAGATGGCCGTGATTGGAAGAGTGCGCCATCATACTCTCCCACCACTCAAGATGGCCGTGATTGAAAGAGAGAGAAATAGCGTGGTACACTTGCCACGAGGAAGCAAGAGTTGGTCAGGTGGGTCAAAGTTGACCAGTCACGTAGGCATGCCACAGCCACACTGCCATACAACACACACATGAGTGGCTGGACTCCAACAACAACACCTGGTGTAAGCTTTGACATTTGTGTTTGTGTGTGTGTGTGGCGGCCCTCCGGGTACCACTCGAGTACCACATAAGAGTGACGGTAACTCCCCACAGGAGAGCGGTGTTGTGGCACCTTGAGCGTGTAGGGTCACAGCTTGTCCTGGTAACTCTCTCCGCCGTGTTCTGCTATCTACGTCCTGTGTATATCTTAATGAGGCTCTGAAAGTAACGGATGCTCATAAAATATCATATATATATAAAGCTGAATTCGTGCCTCATTAAAACACCTCCCAGGTTCTTTTCTGAAAATGAGATAGTGATTGATAGCTTAGTAGGCGCCGTGAGTGCCAGAGGTTTTAAATAATACCAGGACTCTGACGTCAGTGGTGCCGGCAGCTGGGCTGTAGGCTGTAATTATAGTTGGTGACACTGGTGAGGGTTACTCTAGTGCAGGCCGGCCCACCTGAGGCAGGCCACTGTGGCTGGCCCACCTGAGGCAGGCCACTGTGGCCGGCCCACCTGAGGCAGGCCACTGTGGCCGGCACACCTGAGGCAGGCCACTGTGGCCGGCACACCTGAGGCAGGCCACTGTGGCCAGCCCACCTGAGGCAGGCCACTATGGCCGGCACACCTGAGGCAGGCCACTATGGCTGGCCCACCTGAGGCAGGCCACTATGGCTGGCCCACCTGAGGCAGGCCACTATGGCTGGCCCACCTGAGGCAGGCCACTATGGCTGGCCCACCTGAGGCAGGCCACTGTGGCCCGCACACCTGAGGCAGGCCACTGTGGCCGGCCCACCTGAGGCAGGCCACTGTGCCCGGACCACCTGAGGCAGGCCACTGTGGCCGGCACACCTGAGGCAGGCCACTGTGGCCGGCACACCTGAGGCAGGCCACTATGGCCGGCACACCTGAGGCAGGCCACTATGGCTGGCCCACCTGAGGCAGGCCACTATGGCTGGCCCACCTGAGGCAGGCCACTGTGGCCCGCACACCTGAGGCAGGCCACTGTGGCCGGCCCACCTGAGGCAGGCCACTGTGCCCGGACCACCTGAGGCAGGCCACTGTGGCCGGCACACCTGAGGCAGGCCACTGTGGCTGGCACACCTGAGGCAGGCCATTGTGGCTGGCCCACCTGAGGCAGGCCACTGTGGCCGGACCACCTGAGGCAGGCCACTGTGGCCGGACCATCTGAGGCAGGCCACTGTGGCTGGCCCACCTGAGGCAGGCCACTGTGCCCGGACCACCTGAGGCAGGCCACTGTGGCCGGACCACCTGAGGCAGGCCACTGTGGCTGGCACACCTGAGGCAGGCCACTGTGGCTGGCCCACCTGAGGCAGGCCACTGTGGCCGGACCACCTGAGGCAGGCCACTGTGGCCGGACCATCTGAGGCAGGCCACTATGGCCGGACCACCTGAGGCAGGCCACTGTGGCTGGCCCACCTGAGGCAGGCCACTGTGGCTGGCCCACCTGAGGCAGGCCACTGTGGCTGGCCCACCTGAGGCAGGCCACTGTGGCTGGCCCACCTGAGGCAGGCCACTGTGGCTGGCACACCTGAGGCAGGCCACTGTGGCTGGCACACCTGAGGCAGGCCACTATGGCTGGCCCACCTGAGGCAGGCCACTGTGGCCGGCACACCTGAGGCAGGCCACTATGGCTGGCCCACCTGAGGCAGGCCACTGTGGCCGGCACACCTGAGGCAGGCCACTGTGGCTGGCCCACCTGAGGCAGGCCACTATGGCTGGCCCACCTGAGGCAGGCCACTGTGGCTGGCCCACCTGAGGCAGGCCACTGTGGCCGGCCCACCTGAGGCAGGCCACTATGGCTGGCCCACCTGAGGCAGGCCACTGTGGCTGGCCCACCTGAGGCAGGCCACTGTGGCTGGCCCACCTGAGGCAGGCCACTGTGGCTGGCCCACCTGAGGCAGGCCACTGTGGCCTGCTCTCAAGCGTGTGTGTGTGTGACGGGGTGCACGCAAGATAAACTATTTATATCAATTATCAGGAGAAAGCGTTAAACCTGACTATATAGCACATGAAGGAGGATGAAAGGAACGGTGCCCGACCATTAGCACAATCGGGGATCGAACGCCGACCTTGCAAGAAACAAGGGTGTTGCTCTCCCGGGAAGGTAACTGTGAGGTTGGAGGATGGTTGGTGAGGTGGCTGCATGAGGGGATTTGTGGCGGTGGTGTAGGATGGTGACCAGGAATGTTGTGGTGAGCGGCAGACTGTGATTGGTACTTCCGAAGTGTTTCTGAATAGTTGCACGCACGCACGCACGCGCACGCACGCGCATACATGCGCACGCATGATGTTTAACGGTGACAAGTTCCAGGTACTGAGGTATGGTGGAAACGAGGAACACAAACGAAACACAAGGTACAGGACACAGGGTACAGGACACAGGGTACAGGACACAGGGTACAGGACACAGGGTACAGGACACAGGGTATAGGACACAGCGTACAGGACACAGGGTACAGGACACAGGGTACAGGACACAGGGTACAGGACACAGGGTACAGGACACAAGGTACAGGACACAGGGTACAGGACACAGGGTACAGGACACAGGGTACAGGACACAGGGTACAGGACACAGGGTACAGGACACAGGGTACAGGACACAGGACACAGGGTACAGGACACAGGGTACAGGACACAGGGTACAGGACACAGGACACAGGATACAGGACACAGGGTACTGGACACAGGATACAGGACACAGGGTACGGAACACATGGTACAGGACACAGGGTACAGGACACAGGGTACAGGACACAGGGTACAGGACACAGGATACAGGACACAGGGTACTGGATACAGGATACAGGACACAGCGTACAGGACACAGGATACAGGACACAGGGTACAGGACACAGGATACAGGACACAGGGTACAGGACACAGGGTACAGGACACAGGGTACAGGACACAAGGTACAGGACACATGGTACAGGACACAGGGTACAGGACACAAGGTACAGGACACAGGGTACAGGACACAGGGTACAGGACACAGGGTACATGACACAGGATACAGGACACAGGGTACATGACACACGGTACAGGACACAGGGTACAGGACACAGGGTACAGGACACAGGGTACAGGGTACAGGACACAAGGTACAGGACACAGGGTACAGGACACAGGGTACAGGACACAGGGTACAGGACACAGGGTACGGGACACATGGTACGGGACACAGGGTACAGGACACAGGGTACAGGACACAGGGTACAGGACACAGGGTACAGGACACAAGGTACAGGACACACGGTACAGAACACAGGGTACAGGACACAGGGTACAGGACACAGGGTACGGGACACATGGTACGGGACACAGGGTACAGGACACAGGGTACAGGACACAGCGTACAGGACACAGGGTACAGGACACAGGGCACAGGGTACAGGACACAGGGTACAGGACACAGGGTACAGGACACAGGGTACAGGACACAGCGTACAGGACACAGACCTACTCATAGAAGGAAAGCAACATGTAAAAGATCTGGTAATTATGATGTCTGACGACCTGACATTTAGTAAACATTACCGAGCAAATATATGAGCGGCGGCGGCCAGGAAAATGACAAGATGGATCAGAAGAACGTTCACGTCCAGAGACCTCACAGCAGTGCTAATACTATTTATGTCACTGGTGCTGTCCCGTCTTGAGTACTGCTCGGTACTCACTTCCTCTTTAGAGAGGGAGAGATCTCTGAATTTGAGGGAATACAGAGGACATATACGGCACGCATAGACGCGATAAAAAACATCTAAATTACTGGGTCTCAAAGCTCTCAAAATGTATTAATGATTCATATACGATGTACTATGTATCTATTCATGTAGTGTTGCCTGACTGACGTAGCTGTTATCAATGGTTGATAACACGAGACGCGATAACCACAACGGGTCTTTGTTCCTTGTAAACAGGATAACGACCACCAACTGGCCGCGGGAACACTTGAGAACATAAACAATGACGCTATATCTGTGAGGCTCCCGTGTTGTTCACCTGGTTGTTCAGGAGGGCATCCTGTGAGTGAACATGATGCCCTAGTGGGCAGCGTCACTCATCCTGTGAGTGAACATGATGCCATAGTGGGCAGCGTCACTCATCCTGTGAGTGAACATGATGCCCTAGTGGGCAGCGTCACTCATCCTGTGAGTGAACATGATGCCCTAGTGGGCAGCGTCACTCATCCTGTGAGTTAACATGATGCCCTAGTGGGCAGCGTCACTCATCCTGTGAGTGAACATGATGCCCTAGTGGGCAGCGTCACTCATCCTGTGAGTGAACATGATGCCCTAGTGGGCAGCGTCACTCATCCTGTGAGTGAACATGATGCCCTAGTGGGCAGCGTCACTCATCCTGTGAGTTAACATGATGCCCTAGTGGGCAGCGTCACTCATCCTGTGAGTGAACATGATGCCCTAGTGGGCAGCGTCACTCATCCTGTGAGTGAACATGATGCCCTAGTGGGCAGCGTCACTCATCCTGTGAGTGAACATGATGCCCTAGTGGGCAGCGTCACTCATCCTGTGAGTTAACATGATGCCCTAGTGGGCAGCGTCACTCATCCTGTGAGTTAACATGATGCCCTAGTGGGCAGCGTCACTCATCCTGTGAGTGAACATGATGCCCTAGTGGGCAGCGTCACTCATCCTGTGAGTGAACATGATGCCCTAGTGGGCAGCGTCACTCATCCTGTGAGTGAACATGATGCCCTAGTGGGCAGCGTCACTCATCCTGTGAGTTAACATGATGCCCTAGTGGGCAGCGTCACTCATCCTGTGAGTTAACATGATGCCCTAGTGGGCAGCGTCACTCATCCTGTGAGTGAACATGATGCCCTAGTGGGCAGCGTCACTCATCCTGTGAGTGAACATGATGCCCTAGTGGGCAGCGTCACTCATCCTGTGAGTGAACATGATGCCCTAGTGGGCAGCGTCACTCATCCTGTGAGTTAACATGATGCCCTAGTGGGCAGCGTCACTCATCCTGTGAGTGAACATGATGCCCTAGTGGGCAGCGTCACTCATCCTGTGAGTTAACATGATGCTCTAGTGGGCAGCGTCACTCATCCTGTGAGTGAACATGATGCCATAGTGGGCAGCGTCACTCATCCAGTAACACACTGGTTGGCATCCTATCAAAGGCTTCAACTATAACGAGCCCTTAACATAGAGGACAAACGGACATTAATTTCACATCGTAATTCAACTTGGTCATCCCGGGATAAGTCGGTCTAACCACCAATACTTCTCTGAGTATCACAGACAAATCACAGTCTACACTGACTCGGCCACTTGTTGCCACTGGACCACGGCTTGAGTGCAGGACCGCCCTGGGTGAACTGATCCCTGTCCACCAAGGTTCCACCCACATTACTTTTGAGGAGTTAAAATTTAATAGTAAGAAGGAAGCTACGCAGGTGTCAGTAAGATCACAGCCTTCCACCAGGGAACAGAAAATAGGGATAGGTGTGCTCTACAGATAGTTATCTGGAGATGATTTCGGGGCTTAGCGTCCCCGCGGCCCGGTCCTCAACCAGGCCTCCTTTTCATTACACACCCCCAGGAAGCAGCTGTCTATCTCCGAGGTAGCTATTTACTGCTAGGTAACAGGGGCATCAGGGTTATCTTCTTGAGGTTATCTTGAGATGATTTCGGGGCTTTTTTAGTGTCCCCGCGGCCCGGTCCTCGACCAGGCCTCCACCCCCAGGAAGCAGCTCGTGACAGCTGACTAACACCCGGGTACCTATTTTACTGCCAGGTCACAGGGGCATAGGGTGAAAGAAACTCTGCCCAATGTTTCTCGCCGGCGCCTGGGATCGAACCCAGGACCACAGGAATCACAAGTCCAGCGTGCTGTCCGCTCGGCCGACCGGTTCCCCAAGGAAGAAAGAAAATGGGTGGAAGAAACTCTGCCCATTTGTTTCCGCCTCCACCGGAATCGAACCGAAACCGCAGGACTACAAATCCGAAGCGCTGTCCACTCAGCTGTCAGGCCCCTGAGTGGTGTTAACATTGTCACATTTTGATATAGCCATGCCCTAATCCAGCTTAATATAGCACCTCCAATACCATGAGCCTAAATCTATTTAATAAGTCTGTCATGTGGCACTGTATCAAAAGCTTTGTTAAAGTCAAGGTACACAACATCACAATCCTTACCACTATCAACTGCCTCAACTATGCTGGAATGAAATGATAGCAAATTTGTTAAACATGAACGGCCGTTAGTAAAACCATGTTGTGAATCATTTAATATATGTTTTTCATGATGAAGACGAATGGTATTGTTCAGTTATCGATTCAAGAAACTTTCCAACAATAGATGAATTCTTGGTGATTCGGATACTTTTGATATCGTTCACCTTATGCGTTTTTGTTCTCGTATTAGCATCCTTGGTGATATTTAGCGCCCTCTGATTATTCCGCACATTTGATGGTGCTACATAGCCTTCCCGGTTTGGTGCCTTCTTTTGATAATTACTTACTTTCCCACAATAGACGCTGAGCTAATTGCCGATAGTTTGACACAAGTGATCTATCTCCTTTCTTGAAAATTGGTACCACATTAGCAGCCTTCCACGCCTCTGGCACTCTGCCTGACTCTAATGATTTATTAAATACTTGCTGTACCCGGCCACGCATTGCTGTGGCTCAGCAACCCGTCCCTGTATTCCCATCCTCCCCACCATCCCCCCCCCCATCTCCTTGTCCTCCCCACCATCCCCTCGTCCTCCCCACCATCCCCCCCCCCCCATCTCCTTGTCCTCCCCACCATTCCCCACTTCCTTGTCCGATGTGTTCCCAAATGATCGAATGTCCCCATCACTGAAAAATACGAACAGTTAAAAACGAAATGAAAAACATTGAAAATAAAAAAATAAGCTATACTCACAAAATGAACGGTATGGTAAACAATACAGCTCAATTCCAACGCAATGTCACACAAAATAACTAAATCAAATGAAAATAATTCGAAATCTATGAAAATTCAATATATCAATGCAAACGAAAACATTGAAATGGAATCGTAACATATTTAGTATAGCGTGTGTTGCTCCTACGTGCAACAGATGGCACTTTTTTTTTTAAAGCATGGTTTTACCTGTCACAGGTGTGGCGTCTATACTTATACTCATGAAATGAACGCTCTGGTAAACAACAGCTCAATTACAAAGACATGTCACACAAATGGTGTGACATTATGTGCAACAGATGGTGCTGCTTAAAAAAAAACTAACCTGCCACAGGTGGGGCATCTATATAGTAGGTCTATAAAAACACGCTTGTATGCGAATGGAACGTTGTGTCAAAATTTCAAAGCAATCGGTGAAAAACTTTCGGAGATTAGCTATTTTAAACAAACGAATATTTCCATTTGTATTTATGTAGATGGTAGACAATGGCTCGCAAAGCTCCTCTTCGCATTCCTTAAGCACCCTGGCAAACACTTCGTCTGGCCTGGGGGACTTGTTTGGCTTGAGTTTCACTATATGTTTACTAACATCCTCTCTGTTCTATTCACCTGAATTGTATGGGTCTCGAACCATGGATCCCACGCGTGTCAGGCCATAGCTCCATCAACTCGCATATGAGCAGTTTCATTAATGGTAACTGTTAAATTAGTCCACCTGTCCTTCCCCCCCAACACAGGCAGTTTGGTGGGGAAGGCATAATGTTAAGTTCCTCTTTAGTAAATACAAAGGTAAAATATTTATTTAAAATACTACTTATCTCTTCGTCATTATCCGTTATCTGACCTGTCTCGGTTTTTAATGGACCTATCCTTTCTCTAATCTTTGTCCGATATAACTGAAAAAAATTGCATTTTGTCTTTGCTTGTCCTGTTATGCGAACTAAATAGTTTCTTTTTCCCCTCCTTATCTCTGTTTTTATCATTTCCATTTCTTGGAAGAATGCTACATACGGCAAGACTCCTCCCTTGCTCTTAATTAATTCTATGACTGTCTTAAACTTCTGTATCAGTGCCTCACTCCTAACTCCTCCTACATCATTTCCACCTGCACTGATACAAGTAATGGGTTTGTTGCAAAAGTTTGACTGCAAAAAGTAGCAGTCAATAAAACAAAATAGAGTCCAAGCGCAGTTAAAGCTCTGTGCCTCAAGGTACAGTTCTTGCACCACTGTTTTTTTCCTTATTCTCATATCAGATATAGACAAAAATACAAGTCACAGCTTCGTATCATCCTTTGCAGATGACACAAAAATCTGTATAGAAATTACTTTTGTAGAAGACATTGAAAAACTACAAGTTGATATTAATATTATTTTTGATTGGGCAGCAGAAAATAACATGATGTTTAACAGTAATAAATTTCATGTACTTAGGTATGGTGAAAATAAAGATAAAATACAGGTACAAAACACAATCAAATGTGGCTATCATAGGAAAGCAACATGTAAAGGATCTGGGAATAATGATGTCTGAGTTTAGGGAGCATAACCAAGCAAATATTGCGTCAGCTAGAAAAAATGATAGGATGGATTACGAGAACCTTCAAATCCAGAGATCCCATCACAATGGTTGTGCTCTTCAAGTCACTTGTGTTGTCCCGTCTCGAGTACTGCTCAGTACTCACTTCCCCCTTCAGAGCAGGAGAGATTGCTGAAATAAAGGGAATACAGAGAACATATACGGCACGCATAGACGCGATAAAGCACCTAAATTATTGGGATCGTCTCAAAGCTCTCAAAATGTATTCACTAGAAAAGAGACGAGAGAGATACCAAATTATGTACACATGGGAAGTACTGGCGGACCAGGTCCCAAATTTACACAGTAAAATAACATACTGGAGTGAACGATACAAAAGGAAATGCAGAATAGAATCAGTGAGGAATAGAGGTGCCATAGGCACACTCAGAGAACACTGAACATCAGAGGTTCATATTGCTGGAACAAAAGTGGACGTCTTCAAGGGAAAAAAAACTGAACAGTTTTGTGCAAGAAGTGCCAGACCAACTAGGCTGTGATGTAGGCTGCGGGCCGCTCCAAGCAACAGCCTGTTTGACCAAGCTCTCACCAGTCAAGCCTGGCCCCGGGCCGAGCTTGACGAGTGGAACTCTCAGAACCTCATCCAGGTAACTTACGCTTGAAATACCCCGAGGATCTCGCGTCTATTATGTTACTCGGAACACTATTGTGTCATATACTCTATTACGCTCTATATTTACCCTCTTGACTTTGACCAGTTTGTGTCTTGCTTTGTTTTAGTGTCCTACCATGTGTTTGTTTATCGCGCAGTGACTAATCCTCGAATTGAGGAGGCTGGGGTGTAGATTCAGCTGCTTAGTTCCGCCACTCAACCTTCACTCAACTGGTGTTCAGGGTTCCAAGCCCATTGGCATCCTTTGTGTTTACATTTGAGGTTTGGAATCAAGATTGCTTCCAGCCAAACCTGGTCTGGTCTGGTCTGGCTGGGGCTGATCCCAAACCTGCACACAGAAATAACACGACATGAGACCAGAAGGCATGGCAGGATGTGCAGAATACCCCCGTTGAAGAGCAGAGGTGCAACAGGTACTGTGAGAGAGAACTATCAACATCAGAGGCCCGAGACTGTTCAACACGCTTCCACTACACATAAGGGCATAACTGGCCGATCCCTCACAGTGTTCAAGAGAGAACTATCAACATCAGAAGCCCGAGACTGTTCAACACACTTCCACTACACATAAGGGACATAACTGGCCGACCCCTCACAGTGTTCAAGAGAGAACTATCAACATCAGAGGCCCGAGACTGTTCAACACGCTTCCACTACACATAAGGGACATAACTGGCCGACCCCTCACAGTGTTCAAGAGAGAACTATCAACATCAGAGGCCCGAGACTGTTCAACACACTTCCACTACACATAAGGGGCATAACTGGCCGATCCCTCACAGTGTTCAAGAGAGAACTATCAACATCAGAGGCCCGAGACTGTTCAACACGCTTCCACTACACATAAGGGGCATAACTGGCCGATCCCTCACAGTGTTCAAGAGAGAACTATCAACATCAGAGGCCCGAGATTGTTCAACACGCTTCCACTACACATAAGGGACATAACTGGCAGACCCCTCACAGTGTTCAAGAGAGAACTATCAACATCAGAGGCCCGAGACTGTTCAACACGCTTCCACTACACATAAGGGACATAACTGGCCGACCCCTCACAGTGTTCAAGAGAGAACTATCAACATCAGAGGCCCGAGACTGTTCAACACGCTTCCACTACACATAAGGGACATAACTGGCCGACCCCTCACAGTGTTCAAGAGAGAACTATCAACATCAGAGGCCCGAGACTGTTCAACACGCTTCCACTACACATAAGGGACATAACTGGCCGACCCCTCACAGTGTTCAAGAGAGAACTATCAACATCAGAGGCCCGAGACTGTTCAACACGCTTCCACTACACATAAGGGACATAACTGGCCGACCCCTCACAGTGTTCAAGAGAGAACTATCAACATCAGAGGCCCGAGACTGTTCAACACGCTTCCACTACACATAAGGGACATAACTGGCCGACCCCTCACAGTGTTCAAGAGAGAACTATCAACATCAGAGGCCCGAGACTGTTCAACACGCTTCCACTACACATAAGGGACATAACTGGCCGACCCCTCACAGTGTTCAAGAGAGAACTATCAACATCAGAGGCCCGAGACTGTTCAACACGCTTCCACTACACATAAGGGACATAACTGGCCGACCCCTCACAGTGTTCAAGAGAGAACTATCAACATCAGAGGCCCGAGACTGTTCAACACGCTTCCACTACACATAAGGGACATAACTGGCCGACCCCTCACAGTGTTCAAGAGAGAACTATCAACATCAGAGGCCCGAGACTGTTCAACACGCTTCCACTACACATAAGGGACATAACTGGCCGACCCCTCACAGTGTTCAAGAGAGAACTATCAACATCAGAGGCCCGAGACTGTTCAACACGCTTCCACTACACATAAGGGACATAACTGGCCGACCCCTCACAGTGTTCAAGAGAGAACTATCAACATCAGAGGCCCGAGACTGTTCAACACGCTTCCACTACACATAAGGGACATAACTGGCCGACCCCTCACAGTGTTCAAGAGAGAACTATCAACATCAGAGGCCCGAGACTGTTCAACACGCTTCCACTACACATAAGGGACATAACTGGCCGACCCCTCACAGTGTTCAAGAGAGAACTATCAACATCAGAGGCCCGAGACTGTTCAACACGCTTCCACTACACATAAGGGACATAACTGGCCGACCCCTCACAGTGTTCAAGAGAGAACTATCAACATCAGAGGCCCGAGACTGTTCAACACGCTTCCACTACACATAAGGGACATAACTGGCCGACCCCTCACAGTGTTCAAGAGAGAACTATCAACATCAGAGGCCCGAGACTGTTCAACACGCTTCCACTACACATAAGGGACATAACTGGCCGACCCCTCACAGTGTTCAAGAGAGAACTATCAACATCAGAGGCCCGAGACTGTTCAACACGCTTCCACTACACATAAGGGACATAACTGGCCGACCCCTCACAGTGTTCAAGAGAGAACTATCAACATCAGAGGCCCGAGACTGTTCAACACGCTTCCACTACACATAAGGGACATAACTGGCCGACCCCTCACAGTGTTCAAGAGAGAACTATCAACATCAGAGGCCCGAGACTGTTCAACACGCTTCCACTACACATAAGGGACATAACTGGCCGACCCCTCACAGTGTTCAAGAGAGAACTATCAACATCAGAGGCCCGAGACTGTTCAACACGCTTCCACTACACATAAGGGACATAACTGGCCGACCCCTCACAGTGTTCAAGAGAGAACTATCAACATCAGAGGCCCGAGACTGTTCAACACGCTTCCACTACACATAAGGGACATAACTGGCCGACCCCTCACAGTGTTCAAGAGAGAACTATCAACATCAGAGGCCCGAGACTGTTCAACACGCTTCCACTACACATAAGGGACATAACTGGCCGACCCCTCACAGTGTTCAAGAGAGAACTATCAACATCAGAGGCCCGAGACTGTTCAACACGCTTCCACTACACATAAGGGACATAACTGGCCGACCCCTCACAGTGTTCAAGAGAGAACTATCAACATCAGAGGCCCGAGACTGTTCAACACGCTTCCACTACACATAAGGGACATAACTGGCCGACCCCTCACAGTGTTCAAGAGAGAACTATCAACATCAGAGGCCCGAGACTGTTCAACACGCTTCCACTACACATAAGGGACATAACTGGCCGACCCCTCACAGTGTTCAAGAGAGAACTATCAACATCAGAGGCCCGAGACTGTTCAACACGCTTCCACTACACATAAGGGACATAACTGGCCGACCCCTCACAGTGTTCAAGAGAGAACTATCAACATCAGAGGCCCGAGACTGTTCAACACGCTTCCACTACACATAAGGGACATAACTGGCCGACCCCTCACAGTGTTCAAGAGAGAACTATCAACATCAGAGGCCCGAGACTGTTCAACACGCTTCCACTACACATAAGGGACATAACTGGCCGACCCCTCACAGTGTTCAAGAGAGAACTATCAACATCAGAGGCCCGAGACTGTTCAACACGCTTCCACTACACATAAGGGACATAACTGGCCGACCCCTCACAGTGTTCAAGAGAGAACTATCAACATCAGAGGCCCGAGACTGTTCAACACACTTCCACTACACATAAGGGACATAACTGGCCGACCCCTCACAGTGTTCAAGAGAGAACTATCAACATCAGAGGCCCGAGACTGTTCAACACGCTTCCACTACACATAAGGGACATAACTGGCCGACCCCTCACAGTGTTCAAGAGAGAACTATCAACATCAGAGGCCCGAGACTGTTCAACACGCTTCCACTACACATAAAGGACATAACTGGCCGACCCCTCATAGTGTTCAAGAGAGAACTATCAACATCAGAGGCCCGAGACTGTTCAACACACATCCACTACACATAAGGGACATAACTGGCCGACCCCTCACAGTGTTCAAGAGAGAACTATCAACATCAGAGGCCCGAGACTGTTCAACACACTTCCACTACACATAAGGGACATAACTGGCCGACCCCTCACAGTGTTAAGAACTCGATAAACACCTCCAAAGGATACCTGATCAACCAGGCTGTGACTCATACGTCAGGCTGCGAGCAGCTGCGACCAACAGCCTGATTGACCAGCCTAGCAACGAAGAGGCCTGGTTGAGGACCGGGCCGCGGGGACGCTAAGCCCCGGAAGCATCTCGAGGTAACCTCAAGGAAAGTATTTCACTTGTTAATGCAGGGAGCCGGTCGGCCGAGCGGACAGCACGCTGGACTTGTGATCTTGTGGTCCCGGGTTCGATCCCAGGCGCCGGCGAGAAACAATGGGCAGAGTTTCTTTCACCCTATGCTCCTGTTACCTAGCAGTAAAATAGGTACCTGGGTGTTAGTCAGCTGTCACGGGCTGCTTCCTGGGGGTGGAGGCCTGGTCGAAGACCGGGCCGCGGAGACACTAAAAAGACCCGAAATCATCTCAAGATAACCTCTCAAGATAGATCCGATTTGTCAATATCAGAACTTTAATGTGTTGCTGAGCCGAGTACTTTGTGTTCATCTGGGATCCCTCAGTCATGTGTCACCCGGGTTATAGTCTGTCTCTGTGTGCCATCTCTATTTCCCTGGTAATTTTGAATGTGGTGATCATGTCTCACCTGTTTCTTTAGTGTTTTCCTTTAGTGTTTCTGTGTAGCTCATACCCCTCAGCTGTTGGACTAGTTTAGTGGCATACCTGTGAACTTTCTCCAGCTTCATTTTGTGATTAGTGAGACAAGTACTCCGCGCTGGTGCTGCATATTGTAGAATTGGTCTGACATAGATGATATACAACGTCCTGAATGACTTATTATTGAGATTGGTGGTACTAATTTGGTGTGATCATTGCGGGGAGTCTTGGTGTAGTAACTCCAAGACTTCGTCTCATGATATCACATGGGAGAGGATTTCCTCTCCCATGTGATACCTGGTCTTTGACCTGCACATAGCCTCATTACTCTGCACCTGCTTGAGTTAAGCTCTAGTTGCTACTCTCTGAACTGTCATATACTTTTGTCTCAGTCATCGTGTAGTTTTTTACAGGTTTCCATTGCGTCTGTCCCTATAATTTTTACCACAGTGAACATTGAAGGAGTCTAACCTCCCTCTGATACGTCAGTCACTTGGATTAGGAATGGGATCTACCCTAGCCATGACTCCTGTGGGATGTTACTAGTAACATCAAGCCAGTCTTAAGTCTCTCTTCTCGCTGTAACACTGTCTTGTGCTGCAGGGTGCTCCTTTAGCAACTGGAGCACCACCCCAGTTACTCTTGTGTGCTCCTCCATTTTGTACACTGTCCTCCTGATGGGTACTGCGTCGAAGGCTTTCTGACAGTCCAGAAATATTCAATCTGCCCCTTCTTCTCTGTATTGTGAGATGCCTGCCGCCCAGTTAACACAACTGTACCAGTAGTTACCATCGTTGAACCCATGCTGGTGCTTGCCTGTCAGTGACTGTAAGTGATGAGTTGTTACAGTCTTGTACAGCCACCAGCACGCATAGCGTTTCGGACAGGTCCTTAATCTTAATTTTCCTTGGAACACGACCCGCCAAATCGTTTAATAACCAGGTACCCACTCGCTGGAGGGTGAACATAGGCTACAGTTTAGGATTGGCGCCTAGTCAATCCTACTCGGCCAGGATACGAACCCATGCCAAATCGCTCGCGTAGCATGGGACGAGTGTCTTACCACTGTGCAGCAGGGACTGCAGTAACAATAAAGGTAACATGATACTTCATGTTACCTTCGTGGACAGAAGAGTGTCAGCTTCAAAGTAATATAATCGAACATATGGGATTACAAAGCAATTGAACTTGGGAAAAGAGCACAAGAGGAAAAAACCGGATGTAATAGCACTTGTTGAAACAAAACTGTCGGGTATCATAACAAATGAATTGTTTCCCCGGGATTACACTGTAATAAGGAAAGAGAGTGAAGGTAGGGGAGGAGGAGGCGGAGGAGTGGCCCTACAGATGAAAAACGAATAAAGTTTCGTGGAGATGGTTACCCCAGGCTGTGAGTGGCTGAGCGATAACATAACAGTAACCATGCAACCCGTCCTCGCAAATTCGTATAGTCAATATTGACTTATTAAATACGTGCATAGGTGACATACTAAACATAATAGTTTACCTTGAAAAGCTTCATAGAAAACACCGAGCTTACCTAACCTTGTTAGTATGTTAAGATAAGCATCTTATAGCTTCGTAATTACAATTGTTACTTAACCTATTATAGGTATAGGTTAAGTAATAATTGTAATTACGAAGCAATATTATAGGTATAGTATTATATATACCTATTATAGGTATAGGTTAAGTAATAATTGTAATTACAAAGCAATAAGATGCTTAACATACTAACAAGGTTAGGTAAGGTCGGTGTTTTCTATGAGGCTTTTCAAGGTAAACTATTATGTTTAGTATATCACCTATGCACGTATGTAATAAGTCAATATTGACTATACGAATTTGCGAGGACGGGTTGAACCACGAGGCCCAATAATAGCACTGATACATAGCCCTCCACCAAGTGACACAAGACCCAGCAAGAGTATGACAAGCAACATGACAATTTCTACCATGTTTACAACGTCAGCCTTTGTCGCCTGAGGAAGTCTGTCCCGGCGGCTTATCTTGGCAGAATTCGACCACGAAAAGATAGACTGGGAAAACACAGAACCACATGGGGGTGCAGAAACCTGGCAAGTGTAAACAACGTGCTGGCAAGTGTAAACAAAGTCCTGGCAAGTGTAACCCAAGTGCTGGCAAGTGCAACCCAAATCCTGGCAAGTGTAAACAGAGTGCTGGCAAGTGTAACCCAAGTGCTGGCAAGTATAAACAGAGTGCTGGCAAATGTAAACAGAGTGCTGGCAAGTGTAAACAGAGTGCTGGCAAGTGTAAACAGAGTGCTGGCAAGTGTAACCCAAGTGCTGGCAAGTGTAAACAGTGTGCTGGCAAGTGTAACCCAAGTGCTGGCAAGTGTAAACAGAGTGCTGGCAAGTGTAAACAGAGTGCTGGCAAGTGTAAACAGAGTGCTGGCAAGTGTAAACAAAGTGCTGGCAAGTGTAAACGAAGTGCTGGCAAGTGTAAACAAAGTGCTGGCAAGTGTAAACAAAGTGCTGACAAGTGTAAACAACGTGCTAGCAAGTGTAAACGAAGTGCTGGCAAGTGTAAACAAAGTGCTGGCAAGTGTAAACGAAGTGCTGGCAAGTGTAAACAAAGTGCTGGCAAGTGTAAACAAAGTGCTGACAAGTGTAAACAACGTGCTAGCAAGTGTAAACGAAGTGCTGGCAAGTGTAAACAAAGTGCTGGCAAGTGTAAACAAAGTGCTGGCAAGTGTAAACGAAGTGCTGGCAAGTGTAAACAAAGTGCTGGCAAGTGTAAACAAAGTGCTGGCAAGTGTAAACAACGCACTGGCATGTGTAAACGAAGTGCTGGCAAGTGTAAACAACGCACTGGCAAGTGTAAACAACGTACTGGCAAGTGTAAACAACGCACTGGCAAGTGTAAACAAAGTGCTGGCAAGTGTAAACAAAGTGCTGGCAAGTGTAACCCAAGTGCTGGCAAGTGTAACCCAAGTCCTGGCAAGTGTAAACAAAGTGCTGGCAAGTGTAAACAAAGTGCTGGCAAGTGTAACCCAAGTCCTGGCAAGTGTAAACAACGCACTGGCATGTGTAAACGAAGTGCTGGCAAGTGTAAACAACGCACTGGCAAGTGTAAACAACGCACTGGCAAGTGTAAACAAAGTGCTGGCAAGTGTAACCCAAGTGCTGGCAAGTGTAACCCAAGTCCTGGCAAGTGTAAACAAAGCTCCTAGTCAATTCATCTTCCGGTCTCATGACTATTGCGTTCTAATTTAACTATTTTAAAGTTCGGATTTTGTTTCGAACCCGTTGGCCGTCAAGTTGTGGAGGGAGGCGGCTTCTACAACGTGTTCTCTGAGTGTGGTGTTAGGTATAGCGGCGCGTCTCCGGATGTTCTACTAACCTCTTAATGATTCCTTATCTTTATAGTTATCTTTATGGCATTGGCATGATTATCGGTGCCGAGGTATGGTGTGTCTGTGGGTATAACACCACCCTGGCACCAGGACCCGTTGTGTTGACTGTGGAGGATCACAGAGCCGCACCCTGGCACCAGGACCCGTTGTGTGTTGACTGAGGAGGATCACAGAGCCGCACCCTGGCGCAGGGACCCGTTGTGTTGACTGTAGAGGATCACAGAGCCGCACCCTGGCGCCAGGACCCGTTGTGTGTTGACTGTGGAGGATCACAGAGCCGCACCCTGGCACCAGGACCCGTTGTGTTGACTGAGGAGGATCACAGAGCCGCACCCTGGCGCAGGGACCCGTTGTGTTGACTGTAGAGGATCACAGAGCCGCACCCTGGCGCCAGGACCCGTTGTGTTGACTGTAGAGGATCACAGAGCCGCACCCTGGCGCCAGGACCCGTTGTGTTGACTGTAGAGGATCACAGAGCCGCACCCTGGCGCCAGGACCCGTTGTGTTGACTGTAGAGGATCACAGAGCCGCACCCTGGCGCCAGGACCCGTTGTGTGTTGACTGTGGAGGATCACAGAGCCGCACCCTGGCACCAGGACCCGTTGTGTTGACTGAGGAGGATCACAGAGCCGCACCCTGGCGCAGGGACCCGTTGTGTTGACTGTAGAGGATCACAGAGCCGCACCCTGGCGCCAGGACCCGTTGTGTTGACTGTAGAGGATCACAGAGCCGCACCCTGGCGCCAGGACCCGTTGTGTTGACTGTAGAGGATCACAGAGCCGCACCCTGGCGCCAGGACCCGTTGTGTTGACTGTAGAGGATCACAGAGCCGCACCCTGGCACCAGGACCCGTTGTGTTGACTGAGGAGGATCAGAGAGCCGCACCCTGGCACCAAGACCCGTTGTGTTGACTGAGGAGAATCAGAGAGCCGCACCCTGGAACCAAGACCCGTTGTGTTGACTGAGGAGGATCAGAGAGTCGCACCCTGGCACCAGGACCCGTTGTGTTGACTGAGGAGGATCAGAGAGCCGCACCCTGGCACCAGGACCCGTTGTGTTGATTGAGGAGGATCAGAGAGCCGCACCCTGGCACCAAGACCCGTTGTGTTGACTGTGGAGGATCACAGAGCCGCACCCTGGCGCCAGGACCCGTTGTGTTGACTGAGGAGGATCACAGAGCCGCACCCTGGCACCAGGACCCGTTGTGTGTTGACTGAGGAGGATCACAGAGCCGCACCCTGGCACCAGGACCCGTTGTGTGGACTGAGGAGGATCACAGAGCCGCACCCTGGCACCAGGACCCGTTGTGTTGACTGAGGAGGATTACAGAGCCGCACCCTGGCACCAGGACCCGTTGTGTTGACTGAGGAGGATCACAGAGCCGCACCCTGGCACCAGGACCCGATGTGTTGACTGATGATCATCACAGAGCCGCACACTGGCGCCAGGACCCGTTGTGTTGACTGAGGATCATCACAGAGCCGCACCCTGGCGCCAGGACCCGTTGTGTTGACTGAGGATCATCACAGAGCCGCACCCTGGCGCCAGGACCCGTTGTGTTGACTGAGGAGAATCAGAGAGCCGCACCCTGGCACCAAGACCCGTTGTGTTGACTGAGGAGGATCAGAGAGCCGCACCCTGGCACCAGGACCCGTTGTGTTGACTGAGGAGGATCAGAGAGCCGCACCCTGGCACCAGGACCCGTTGTGTTGATTGAGGAGGATCAGAGAGCCGCACCCTGGCACCAAGACCCGTTGTGTTGACTGTGGAGGATCACAGAGCCGCACCCTGGCGCCAGGACCCGTTGTGTTGACTGAGGAGGACACAGAGCCGCACCCTGGCACCAGGACCCGTTGTGTGTTGACTGAGGAGGATCACAGAGCCGCACCCTGGCGCCAGGACCCGTTGTGTTGACTGAGGATCATCACAGAGCCGCACCCTGGCGCCAGGACCCGTTGTGTTGACTGAGGATCATCACAGAGCCGCACCCTGGCACCAGGACCCGTTGTGTTGACTGAGGATCATCACAGAGCCGCACCTGGCACCAGGACCCGTTGTGTTGACTGATGAGGATCACTGAGCCGCACCCTGGTGCCAGGACCCGTTGTGTTGACTGAGGATCATCACAGAGCCGCACCCTGGCGCCAGGACCGTTGTGTTGACTGAGGAGGATCACTGAGCCGCACCCTGGTGCCAGGACCCGTTGTGTTGACTGAGGAGGATCACAGAGCCACACCCTGGCGCCAGGACCCGTTGTGTTGACTGTGGAGGATCACAGAGCCGCACCCTGGCACCAGGACCCGTTGTGTGTTGACTGAGGAGGATCACAGAGCCGCACCCTGGCACCAGGACCGTTTGTGTGGACTGAGGAGGATCACAGAGCCGCACCCTGGCACCAGGACCGTTGTGTTGACTGAGGAGGATCACAGAGCCGCACCCTGGCACAGGACCCGTTGTGTTGACTGATGATCATCACAGAGCCGCACCCTGGCGCCAGGACCCGTTGTGTTGACTGATGATCATCACAGAGCCACACCCTGGCGCCAGGACCCGTTGTGTTACTGAGGATCATCACAGAGCCGCACCCTGGCGCCAGGACCCGTTGTGTTGACTGAGGATCATCACAGAGCAGCACCCTGGCACCAGGACCCGTTGTGTTGACTGAGGATCATCACAGAGCCGCACCCTGGCACCAGGACCCGTTGTGTTGACTGAGGAGGATCACTGAGCCGCACCCTGGTGCCAGGACCCGTTGTGTTGACTGAGGATCATCACAGAGCCGCACCCTGGCGCCAGGACCCGTTGTGTTGACTGAGGAGGATCACCGAGCCGCACCCTGGTGCCAGGACCCGTTGTGTTTACTGAGGAGGATCACAGAGCCGCACCCTGGCACCAGGACCCGTTGTGTTGATTGAGGAGGATCAGAGAGCCGCACCCTGGCACCAAGACCCGTTGTGTTGACTGGAGGATCAGAGAGCCGCACCCTGGCGCCAGGACCCGTTGTGTTGACTGACGAGGATCACAGAGCCGCACCCTGGCACCAGGACCCGTTGTGTTGATTGAGGAGGATCAGAGAGCCGCACCCTGGCACCAAGACCCGTTGTGTTGACTGTGGAGGATCACAGAGCCGCACCCTGGCGCCAGGACCGGTTGTGTTGACTGAGGAGGATCACAGAGCCGCACCCTGGCGCCAGGACCCGTTGTGTTGACTGAGGATCATCACAGAGCCGCACCCTGGCGCCAGGACCCGTTGTGTTGACTGAGGATCATCACAGAGCCGCACCCTGGCGCCAGGACCCGTTGTGTTGACTGAGGATCATCACAGAGCCGCACCCTGGCACCAGGACCCGTTGTGTTGACTGAGGATCATCACCGAGCCGCACCCTGGCACCAGGACCCGTTGTGTTGACTGAGGAGGATCACTGAGCCGCACCCTGGTGCCAGGACCCGTTGTGTTGACTGAGGATCATCATAGAGCCGCACCCTGGCGCCAGGACCCGTTGTGTTGACTGAGGAGGATCACTGAGCCGCACCCTGGCACCAGGACCCGTTGTGTTGATTGAGGAGGATCAGAGAGCCGCACCCTGGCACCAAGACCCGTTGTGTTGACTGTGGAGGATCACAGAGCCGCACCCTGGCGCCAGGACCCGTTGTGTTGACTGAGGAGGATCACAGAGCCGCACCCTGGCACCAGGACCCGTTGTGTTGATTGAGGAGGATCAGAGAGCCGCACCCTGGCACCAAGACCCGTTGTGTTGACTGTGGAGGATCACAGAGCCGCACCCTGGCGCCAGGACCCGTTGTGTTGACTGAGGAGGATCAGAGAGCCGCACCCTGGCACCAGGACCCGTTGTGTGGACTGAGGAGGATCACAGAGCCGCACCCTGGCACCAGGACCCTGTGCCAGGGTGGTGCCTGGCACCCTGGCACCAGGACCCTGTGCCAGGTACTACCGTGGTGGGAGGTTGAGGGAGGGAAGTCGTACCGCTCGCGCTCCGTTAAAATCGTGACATTAACCGGGATTTCTTAGGACCACAGCCTTGGATTACCGATTACAGGCATAACAAGTGCATAGTGACCCGCTGGAAAATTTGAAAACTCATTATCAACGGAACTTTGTGTTAAATAGATAATAAACGGGAGACCACGTGTGGGCCAGTGCATGAGGCTTTGTGTACGTGCGTGTATGAGAAAAAAAAAATAGTGAACGGTGATTCGTGGAACAGTGAAGTGGAACGGGTACCACAACAACATATAAGTTGGAAGTGAAGGAAAATCGTGCATAGAATATTATAAATATAGAATGCTAGAATATAGAATAGTGGCAAGAGGCGGCATCAGTAGGCTGTTTCCACAAGCCACGCGAGGCCTACCCCAGGGCACGTCCCACAGGGATAAAATACGGAAATCATATAGTGTACTATGGAAATGTGAATCTAATAATTAGCAATAAAGTGAGTGAATACCATTGCAAGCCGGAAATTAGGCGGAAAATCCCTTGTAAGAATACAAGCAAAGAAAAATCAGTGTTATAAATCGAGTAGCTGGAAACTCGTGACATCAACCTGGGACGACAAGAGGTCACCTGTACCGCACCGGGACCAGCTTCGCTACCCTACGCTAAGTACCTGCCATAAAGTTTGAACAAAATAACATACATAATATTACAAATCTACGGTATACATATAGTATTATAAATATTAAATATATAAAAATATACATATAACTTTATAAAGAGTTAAAAGGACTGACATCAACAAGTGATCCACACAGTAAACCACAAATACAACAATACATCAGAAATGGAGAGGTGTGGCGAGTGCTCGGGAGTACTGGGAAAACGTAATGTAGGCGTAACGTGTTGCATCTGTAACATGAGATTTCACCTGGGCTGTACAGAAGTATCTCCAGGATGCACAAAAAGGCAAGGAATTTACTGGGTCTGCAAAGATGACAGATTAATGTTAGAGAACATAACTAAACTGATGAAAAACATTCCCGAGTCACAGAGATTACCATTCACAGACAAGCTACCAGTGATATATGCAGACTGGGAAAAGACAACATTGGTTAACGACCAAAACCCAGGAACAGATAGTTTAGAGAACCGCAGCAGTAATGTGGAGGAAGAGGGTATTGTAGTACATAATAGCAGCAATATTGCAGAGTCAGGTAATATAAACGAGGTGAGCAACAGTGAGACAGAGTGCATAAATGAAGGAATTGGGACGAAAAGCGGAGATGGCTCCAATAAGAGGTAGACAAGACAGACACAGATATAAATACCTTGAAAAACGCAAAACCGGAACACATTTGCAAATTCTACGCTAAAGGAATATGCAAATATGGAAAATTAGGAACAAAATGCCATTTTCTGCATCCTCGAAAATGCAGGAACATGTTGGCGAGGGGTACATGCCGTTTTGGAACAGGGTGTAGATACTTCCACCCCAAATTATGTCAATTTTCAATTAGGGACAAAAAATGCTACAATCTTCAGTGTCCGGAATTCACGTGAGAGGTACACAACGTTATAGACGGGAAAATCAGTATGACACTACTGGCAATTTTTTAGAGGAAGGCAGAAACAGAGCAGAAAATATAAGAGAGAGGAACAGTCAGATGGAACCACCACAGGATTACAGAGGGGAAGGGAGATACCCACAAGTCTGGAATACACATTACCAACAAACACACAGGTACTACACCACACAACACTCGCCCCACTACCGAAACTGGACGAATCACTTCGAAAACAACACACCCTGGACGCAAACACAGTGGCCCCCTTACCAGAGCCTCAG
>WNGS01001016.1:15213-27170 GCA_020271785.1 Procambarus virginalis | reverse complement strand
CACGATTTATCATCCATTTACGCCTAATACGAAACCCGTACATCTTTCTTCAATCATGCCGGCTTATCTTACATTTTTAAACAGTTTACGATCTTAATCTGGTAGTGATACGGAAACTCGTAAATTATTTATTCAACGTAAACAAGGCCGGCGCGATCAAGCTGTAATGAGTAGTTTACTGCAGTGGCTGAGTGGGCTGCCTTGACGATCCTAAGCCCCTTCCCGCCAACACACACCGAACTACGACGTTAGTACAAAGTTCGAACAATTTTTAACACCTCCTAACCAGTTATAACAACCCATATAGCAAGTTGTAACACGTTCTAATACGTCATAAACACGTTAAGCCAGAGGTACAATCTTGATTACAAGTTGTAACAAGCGGAAAATCGGACAGTTTCGGTTTGTGTTTCCAGGGTGGTTCCCCCCCTTCCCTGTAACCATCGTCACGTTCCCCTGTACCACACTGTACCCACTGTACCACAGTGTTCCCACACTGTACCACACTGTCCACATGGTTCCACGCTGTACCACAGTGGTGGTACCTCACGCCCTGCTGAATCGTCACTCGCTGACGTATTGCTCTTCAAACTGGAACAGCCGGAAGTCGAGGCAAAAACTACAGCCTGCATCGTTCACGGGGCAATCTTTGAGGGGCAACTTGCCCGAAGAAGAGAATACAAATAAAAGTGTTTTTGTGCTCTGTTCTCAAGTGCTAAAGTGTGGCTGACAGACTTTTTGGGGGGCCTATTCCCCTACAATGTAAGCAACCTCCTCTCTCCCTCCCTCATCTTTCCCCGCTGTTCTAAGATGTGTCCTCTTACACATCTTTTGTTTAATAAAATTACGGCAAGTAGCCGGATGTGTCCGCCCGTTCATTAGGGTTTACAGTAACAAGGTAACGGGACAAAAAAGATGTTGAACTTTGTCCTTCAAAATTCTAAGCTCCCAGTCCATGAATATATATATAATGTGTGTGTGTTGTGTGTATGTATGTGTGTATGTATGTATGTATGTATGTATGTATGTATGTATGTATGTATGTATGTATGTATGTATGCATGCATGTGAGAGAGAGAGAGAGAGAGAGAGAGAGAGAGAGAGAGAGAGAGAGAGAGAGAGAGAGAGAGAGAGAGAGAGAGAGAGAGAGAGAGAGAGAGAGAGAGAATAGGCTACCAAGGAGCAGGAATTCACAAACTCTTCAATGACCAAAACAGCAAAATGACCAAAAAGAATCTGAAAAACAGGGAAAGTCAGCCTGCAGAAACAGAGCAACAAATCACCAGCTGACGAAAAGCATTTAACCCTCACAAAACACTTTTATTTGGGGGAGCCGGTCGGCCGAGCGGACAGCACGCTGGACTTGTGATCCTGGTTTCGATCCCAGGCGCCGGAGAGAAACAATGGGCAGAGTTTCTTTCACCCTATGCCCTGTTACCTAGCAGTAAAATAGGTACCTGGGTAGTCAGCTGTCACGGGCTGCTTCCTGGGGGTGGAGGACCAGGCCGCGGGGACACTAAAAAAAAAAAAAAGCCCCGAAATCATCTCAAGATACCTCAAGAAGGTCTGAGAGTAGACATAGTAAATCAAATGTTAAAAACTACATTTCTGGGCTACGTCACTATGTGATGGAGTGCGAAAAGATACGTGAATTTAGAGACAATTCTATAACCAATGTTCCAGCGATGTGTAAATATTTCATTCAAACTGATCTGCTACCAGAAATTTTAGCCAAATATCCCCAGTTTGCTAACTGTAGGTAGTAAGTAACCTATCCACCGCTGCCCACTGGATGGGGGGCGGTGTGCAGGACAAACATAAAAATTGTGACACTAGCTCTCCACGTATGTCAGTTGCTTAATTTAGAACCTGTACCTGAGGTCGATCTCGAACCCATTGTTGATGTGACGACTTATATTGAATTTTGTAACTAGCTCATCAAGATTGTAACTTGCTTAGCTAAATGAATTGTGGGGTTAAGTCCCTGTGCCCATTAAGTGCCTCTCTAACCCTTTCCACTACCGCCCACGGGATGGGTATGGGGTGCACAATAAATGAACTAAACTAACTAACTGGACTACCCCTATACGGTATGTGCCAAACAGGCCAACAACTAGATAGCCTTACGAAACAGAGGAAGAAAGAAGCCTTACCAAGTGCTATAGACAACGTACGCGATACCCACTGCCGAGTATGCATCACCGGCATGGAACCCTCCGTCAGAACGGGCAAAACTAGAGAAGGTTCATAAATAGGTAACAAGGAAGAGAAGACTGAGAAAACTATGCCACACTGAAGGTCAGAATAAGCCTAGTTTCCGTCTTACTTAATACGTTAAATTCTCGACGAAGTCAAAAATGTGTGTTGTGGTTCAGCTGGGCACTTGTCCTATGTCTTCCCTTGTTGCTGTACCCGTCATACTGAATTTGTACCCTGGAACAGGGTCATTTGTACCCCTGGAACCATGACTATACTGAGGGGGGGGGGCGATGGAATATTGGCTGCGGTGTTTTCCAATACAAATTGGAGTCTTAAAAATACAGGTAAATAAAAAAAGCAACTTTAAAAATTGAACATTTCAATCATATACGTTTATGATGTTCAATTACGTTCTCTCTATTTATACACGGGAACTCACTGAACATTAATGTACTTGCAGCTACCTCTTCGCGGTGTGTCCTGGGTCACACACACACACACACACACACACACACACACACACACACACACACACACACACACACACACACACACACACACACACACGCGCGCGCGAATCTCAGAAATCACAGGAATCTATGGCTCAGGAATCTGTACACCAGTTGATTGACAGTTCAGAGGCGGGACAAAAGAGCCAAAGCCCAACCCCCGCAAGCACAAATAGGTGAGTACACACACACACACACACACACACACACACACACACACACACACACACACACACACACACACACACACACACACACTGAATAACCTAACCGGTTTCAGTTCCTGGCCCCAGGCCTGAATCCTAACACACAACAGCCCCGCTCCTGTACCGGATAAGTCCACTAAGGGCTCGCCATAGCCCGTG
Source organism: Procambarus virginalis (assembly GCA_020271785.1). Lineage (NCBI taxonomy): Eukaryota > Metazoa > Arthropoda > Malacostraca > Decapoda > Cambaridae > Procambarus > Procambarus virginalis. Next base: position 24,097 of record WNGS01001016.1, on the reverse strand, counting down.
CTACTTGGAACTTTTTGTTCCTAACGTACGTGATAGACACCTCCAGACCGGCTAAGACCTGGTGACCCTTAAGCCTGCCCTTAGCGGCCTTAAGCCTGCTTCCCTGCAGCGCTATCTGCCGGGATTCGTCAAGATGCGAAACCTGTGCATCTTTCTTCAAGATCATGGCCGCTAAGTCTGTATTTATTTAATTGTTTACGAATTTCGAAACTTGGGAGTCCAATATTGTTTTGAGGGAATTTATTTTTGGGAATTGGGAATTAATCTCCACGATTGAGGGAAGATGTACAGGTTTCGCCACCTCATACGAAGGGCCACAAGAGACTCGGGGGCCAGATTCACGAAGCAGTTACGCAAGCACGGGGGGAGGGGCTTGAAATATCCTAAGGTACTCTATCCCTTTGAGATGTATTTCTTTCTTGTCTCAATAAACCTACTTGAACTTGAACGCAAGTACTTACGAACGTGTACATCTTTCCTCAATCTTTGACGGCTTTGGTTACAGTTATTAAACAGTTTACAAGCATGAAAACTTCCCAATCATCTGTTGTTATTGTTGTAAACAACCTCCTGGTGCTTCGGAGCTCATTAACTGTTTAATAAATGTAAACAAAGCAGCCAAAGACTGAGAAAAGATGTACAGGTTCGTAAGTGCTTGCGTAACTGCTTCGTGAATCTGGCCCCAGGAAGAAGACTGAAGAAATAATTATGGGAGCCCTTGTATCAGTGAGTTTATCCTCCCTCAAGAAACCGTCCAGCGTTATATTATGTAAATATCCAGCTGTTGACAGCTGTTGACAGCTGTTGACTGCTGCAGTGATGCCGCCTGTTCCCTTGATTTGCCTCTCCGTAATAAATACAACTGTTTTACCTAAATCCAGGAACGTACGAACCCGCCCTAATCTATTTGATGCCAATTCACAAAGCAGAGTCAATATTACAGTGTTTTAATTGTTACTAATTTGTCGCATATTTGAAGTAGTGGTTAATTAGCTTAAAAATGGTACGCTTAAATTGATACAATGGTCACCTTAACTCAAGATCAGAGGCTCCTCGTAGATGTCCTCAAGGTCTGAGGTTCCTCGTAGTTGTTGTCAAGATCTGAGGTTCCCCGTAGATGTCCTCAAGAGCCGAAGCTCAACCCCCGCAAGCACAACTAGGTGAGTAAACACACACACACACACACACACACACACACACACACACACACACACACACACACACACACACACACACACACACACACACACATTTAAACTAATAAAATAACACAATGAACTAAGCATCAGTTCTGTGCAGAAAGTTAAGTCTCCTGTAATTATACACTCCCTGACAAACCTCACAAAAACTTGCCAATATCCTGAGAGTATTCCTGATGGGTGGTGTAAACTGGGGGGGGGGGGGGGGGGTTCCGGGAGTCTTCCACTCCACAAGCCCGGTCTGAGGCCAGGCTTGACTTGTAATACCTTGGTCCAACAGGCCTGGAGCGCCCCGCAGGTCCACATATCCACTCAAGTTCGTCTGACACTTCTTACAGGAACTTGTCTAATTGCGTCTTAAAGAAGTCTACCTTCGTTCCAGCAATATTTCTTATGCCGGCTGTTTGATGAGTATACTGATAGTCGTAGACCTCTGATGTTCATTCAGATTATGCTCTCTGATAGTGCCTATGGCATCTCTACTCCTCACCTGGTTTTATGCTGCATTTCCGTCCGTATATTTCGCTCCAGTATGTTGTTATTTTACGGTGCCAGCTTGGGACCTGACCTTCCAGTATGTATATACTATTGGTATATACATAATGGCATCTCGATAATGTTATTTGTGCTGCTCTCGTACCCGCTATTCTGTGTACGAGTGCGTAGGTTACTACACTCCCGGTATAGTCATCTTCACTTTTGTGCGCTACCGCTCACAGATTGAGTATGAGGTGTACAATAAACTATAGCCGCCTGTGGCGACAACAATCAAAAACACTTAAATCACACCAGTATCATATCATCAAATCACAGCTTTTAACAGTGGGAAACAAGCCTGCTACAGCAAACTGGTTTACGTAAACAGTCTCCCAAGGCTATATTAAAATAGAGTGGATTTAACTACATTAAAACCTCTACTTTGGTTTAAGTCTATTCAAATACTGAGTGGGTTTAACAAGCTCACTTTGATACTGGAGCTTACCCAGGCAGAACAGAGTTAAGACCACAACAACAACGGCTGTTGTTGCTGTTTCAGATTTAGCAACTTGGAACGAAATGTCCATGTAGCACGGGCTATGGTGAGCCCGTAAACAACAACGGCATACAACGGTATTTAATATAACACTGTTGCACCTGTTTTACTTCCTCTTGTGTTTCCAATTGGCACGAATGGCAATATGATTTGCTAGTATGTGATAAACATGTAAGTTCAACTTTGCGTTTCCCAGAACAACAATTAGCAGACAAACTTAAGATGACACAGTTTTTATCACTAGGAGAGACCTTTGTCGCCGTCATGTTGACTCGCAACATCAACATCGGCTAGATGGCCTCTAACATCAACATTGTGTTGCCTGGTCGATAGGTGAGATTTCCATTCGGGTCTATATCCCTCCACACACGCCCTGATCTCGGCGTCTTGTGGGGGGGGGGGGATATAGGTCCTGATGTCCACGTCTGGGGGGGGGATACAAGTCCTCATACCACCCCCCCCCCCGCATGCCTAATATAAAACTCGAAAGTTTTCATATAGACCAATCGACGCTGAGACCGGCTGTCATACCATTTTCCATTCGCTCCAGAGACGACGACGTGGTTCATCAGCCAATACGCGCTTTGTTAGATCCCCAGTCGTTTTTGTGGGGTCAGATTTAGCCTTGCTAGCAATATGTATGTATGTGTGTGTGTGTGTGTGTGTGTGTGTGTGTGTGTGTGTGTGTGTGTGTGTGTGTGTGTGTGTGTGTGTGTGTGTGAGTGAGTGAGTGAGTGAGTGAGTGAGTGAGTGAGTGAGTGAGTGAGTGAGTGAGTGAGTGAGTGTGTGTGTGTGAGTGAGTGAGTGAGTGTGTGTGAGTGAGTGAGTGAGACAAGCGGGTAACCGCCTCTCCGGAGGCAAGTCGCTCCAGTTAACATGCTAATTTCTCAAGCTTTTTGGAGAAACTGACGTCACTCCAAGTAATGCTGCTTAAGAAAGAACAAGACATAATCTGGGCAGAGCCTGCCAGCCCACACCGCCCGGCTCAAGCGGCCACAGTTAACACGGAGGCGCCTTTGTAGAGAATAATAAACACTATTCTTGACTATTCTTGAGGAGAATAACGGAACCACAAATCAACCTTCCCAAGGCACTCGACTCAGCCATGACTCTCCCGACACTTGTCGCTTTTACGACAAAGTTTACGGGTTCTCATTTCATTTCAAAGCCGCTTTTAAATTTTATTATATAGCTTTTAATCTGCTTAAGTCTTCTAAAAGTATATGAGGCGTGTGAGGAAAAGGCACAGCGACCGAAAGTAAGTGGTTATTAACGCAAACCAAAATCCAAATCAGAATTCCTATACGGTTTCTCTACTGAGATAAGATGCATTTTTTGTTTATTTTGGTTAATATCCTTTTATTTCGTTGGGATGGAGCTGTGAGCGTTCTGGGGGGGGGGGGTTGCCGTTCATCCCATGAGGGGGTGAGGACCAGCTGTCAAGTGGTTGATGGAGTCTTCGTGGAGTGAGGACCAGCTGTCAGGTGGCTCCTGGAGTCTTCGTGAAGTGAGTACCAGCTGTCAGGTGGTTGCTGGAGTCTTCGTGGAGTGAGGACCAGCTGTCAGGTGGTTCCTAGAGTCTTCGTGGAGTGAGGACCAGCTGTCAGGTGGTTCCTAGTCTTCGTGGAGTGAGGACCAGCTGTCAGGTGGTTCCTAGAGTCTTCGTGGAGTGAGGACCAGCTGTCAGGTGGTTCCTAGAGTCTTCGTGGAGTGAGGACCAGCTGTCAGGTGGTTCCTAGAGTCTTCGTGGAGTGAGGACCAGCTGTCAGGTGGCGCCTAGAGTCTTCGTGGAGTGAGGACCAGCTGTCAGGTGGTTCCTAGAGTCTCCGTGGAGTGAGTACCAGCTGTCAGGTGGCTCCTGGAGTCTTCGTGGAGTGAGGACCAGCTGTCAGGTGTCTCCTGGAGTCTTCGTGGAGTGAGGACCAGCTGTCAGGTGGCTCCTGGAGTCTTCGTGGAGTGAGGACCAGCTGTCAGGTGGTTCCGAGAGTCTTCGTGGAGTGAGGACCAGCTGTCAGGTGGTTCCTAGAGTCTTCGTGGAGTGAGGACCAGCTGTCAGGTGGCTCCTGGAGTCTTCGTGGAGTGAGGACCAGCTGTCAGGTGGTTCCTAGTCTCCGTGGAGTGAGGACCAGCTGTCAGGTGGTTCCTAGTCTTCGTGGAGTGAGTACCAGCTGTCAGGTGGCTCCTGGAGTCTTCGTGGAGTGAGGACCAGCTGTCAGGTGGCTCCTGGAGTCTTCGTGGAGTGAGGACCAGCTGTCAGGTGGTTCCTAGAGTCCAAGAGACGCGAAGATGCCCCACTGGACTGTTGAACTTTTTCCAACAAAATGGTTAAAATTATTGGGTTTAAAGATGCGTTTTGGAGTTGATATTTTATGATCCGTCCACTATGGTTTTGTTGTGTGGCACTGAGACTGGTACAGGAGGTTAGGGATATACTGGGATATATGTAGACCTTGGGGCCAGGGGCCAAATTCACGAAGCAGTTACGCAAGCACTTACGAACGTGTACATCTTTCCTCAATCTTTGACGGCTTTGGCTACATTTATTAAGCAGTTTACAAGCATGACAACTTGCCAATCAACTATTGTTATAAACAGCCTCCTGGTGTTTCGGAGCTCATTAACTGTTTAATAATTGTAAACAAATACGCCAAAGATTGAGAAAAGATGTACAGGTTCTTAAGTGCTTACGTAACTGTTTCGTGAATCTGGCCCCAGGATTCTGCTGGCTGCCTCCACCCTCAAACAGGCCTTATACCTGAACAAATCCACAAGGGCCGTGACGAGGATTCGAACATACGTCTGAGAGCATCCCAGACGCTGCCTCGTAGCTCAGTCGATTAAGGCAGCGTCTGGGATGCTCTCAGACGTAGGTTCGAATCCTCGTCACGGCCCTTGTGGATTTGTTCATTTGATGCATCACGCTATTGTGATTTCTGTGTGTAAGGCATTATACCTCTGTGCCAGATCGGATTTTCTCTCTCGCTTAGGGAGATGGAAGGCTGCAGCTCTTCAGAAACATCGCTCAAAATTCGTCACGGTTTTGAATTTTGACGAATTTTGAGCGATGTTTTTGAGCGATGTCTTCGTATAATCGCGTTTACAGATGTATCTCTTCTTAAGTGTGTCTGAGCGTTCTGTAGGGGCGAGGCTGGTGATGACCAGCAGGGGGCTTTCTGTCCCGGGGGTACACATCGTCGTCATTTTGCAGCGGTTTGGTTTAGTTATTATCATTGTTATTGTTGTTATTATCATTATTTTTAATTAGTTTTGGGTTCAGTTGGCCCTGTTCTTAGTTTGTCATTTAGTGCGTGATAAAGGTAATGTTCTTGACTTGTTCTATCCAGCTATGGGTGAGGAGGAGCTGCACCTCCAGGAGCAGCTGCACCTCCAGAAGGAGCACCTCCAGCTGGTGCTGGCTGGAGGAGGAGCCCCAAGGGACGAGGTTCACTGGTATTGCAAGAGTACCACTACACATGTGTTGCAAGGGTACCACCACACAGGTGTTGCAAGGGTACCACCACACAGGTGTTGCAAGGGTACCACCACACAGGTGTTGCAAGGGTACCACCACACAGGTGTTGCAAGGGTACCACCACACAGGTGTTGCAAGGGTACCACCACACAGGTGTTGCAAGGGTACCACCACACAGGTGTTGCAAGGGTACCACCACACAGGTGTTGCAAGGGTACCACCACACAGGTGTTGCAAGGGTACCACCACACAGGTGTTGCAAGGGTACCACCACACAGGTGTTGCAAGGGTACCACCACACAGGTGTTGCAAGGGTACCACCACACAGGTGTTGCAAGGGTACCACCACACAGGTGTTGCAAGAGCACCACCACACAGGTGTTGCAAGGGTACCACCACACAGGTGTTGCAAGGGCACCACCACACAGGTGTTGCAAGAGCACCACCACACAGGTGTTGCAAGAGCACCACCACACAGGTGTTGCAAGAGCACCACCACACAGGTGTTGCAAGAGCACCACCACACAGGTGTTGCAAGAGCACCACCACACAGGTGTTGCAAGAGCACCACCACACAGGTGTTGCAAGAGCACCACCACACAGGTGTTGCAAGAGCACCACCACACAGGTGTTGCAAGAGCACCACCACACAGGTATTGCAAAGATAGCATCCTGGACTGGCCAGCCTGGAGTGTGTATCACTCAGCAGCAGGTGGGAAGGGTGGGAGGGAGGCGGTGAGGAATGAGGTACCCACCAGAGGAAAGGACGAGGGTGGGAGGGAAGATATCCTCACCATCCTCAGGATGGTTATCATAAAAGAGATAACTTGTATTGTTGTTATGCTATCAACTCCCTTCCACATCAATGTCGCAAAATGCTGGACCCTCTGAAGGTGATAGTTTGCAGGACTTACTATATCATTACTCTCATCTTAATCCATAACAAACCCACAATTACACCATCAATATACAACCACTATCCCCCCCCCCTATCCCTCCCACCAATCCACACCACTACCACCAGTCCTTTTCCACCAACAAGCAACACAAACCACCACCATCGAACACACTAACCCTCACCTTATGGTGATACCTTGAGTTTTAACTTGATGTGGTGACGAGGATCAATGTCATCACGGCCCGGTCTCTAACCAGGTCTCCTGATTGATGGTGTGGTTAGCCAGAACCAGTTGCATTACAGTCTGACGTGAAGTCACAGCCTAGCTGATCAGGGTGTTGATCGTGATTCCATCTAAACACTGTAGGAGGTTGGCCATTTGCGCCCCTAATAACAAAGAGGGTTCTGTTGACCCCAGTCTCACTGACCCCACACACCCCGTCAGTGACCCCACACACACCCACCCCACCCTCTCTGCTTACTGCCTTGTTACAAGACAATACGTGAAGGAGGAGAGGCGGGGGGAAGTATGCAAGGTAACAAAACGACACTTCAGAACACTGATAAGAAACAGTAGTTAACTCTTGTATAAAAAAGATTATAGTCTGAGACGCTAAGATACGCCACCGTACCTGCGCTTTAAAATTCTAAGACCCTCTACCCTCTCGCCTGGGGGGGGGATCTTGTAGGCGGAATCGACGGAAGTTGTAAATTGCGGACAGTGGGAACGCGTTCAACCAGCGAGCATCAACCACAGGGTTGTTACCAAGAGCGTCGGGCGGGGTCAACCCGCTCGCTACAGCCTTCTCCAAGCGGGTGTCGGGTTGTTTCGGGTCGGGGTCAAGCCGCGGGACTTGACCCTGAAGTTTTGTCAGCAACTTAACCCATTTTTCTCACCTTTGTTAGGTGACGGTAGTGCCGACGGCAGGGTCAATCACTGCGGCCAAGTCAGGAGGTTCAATTATAAGAAATGGATAAAGTTAACTACAGAAGGCATAGTGATTGATTGATTGATTGATTGATTGATTGATTAAGATTAAGCCACGCAAGAGATGGCACGGGCATGAATAGCCCGTCAAGGCATAGTGGCCATATTTCCCATAATATATCAACACCTTCGTATCAGTCTCTCTCCTGGACAGGTAGTCGTCTTTACAAAGAACTGTCTCTTGTCAGTTACCCTTAAAACACCTGTCCTACCACCGCAGGCTGCCCGGGGCACTTACAGGGTCGGTCGGTTCAGAAAGGTGGGCAGGTGAAGGGGGTAGAGAGAGAGAGGTGTGGGGGGTGGGGAGGTGTTTTTTGTGGCGGTACAAGGCGACCTTGACTCAGTTCTGCTTGTCCCAACACAAAGGAACGTTTTCTCAAGTCTGGAGACCCCTACCCACACTCCTTTGTTGACCCCCCCCCTCTTCCCCACGTGCCCGGGGGGCTTGTGTGCAACCCTCGCATGCACAGCTCTGCAACTGACGCGTTCTGATTTGCAATACTTCATATATCCCTCCCTCCTACCTGTCAATGGGTCTTGTGCCTCGCTATACCACATTACCCCCCAAGGCTCTCACTCAAACCATTTATAAAGATACATGTATCTTCATTAGTGTAGTAACTGCTCTATTGACGTCACTGTATCGACAGACAGGAGGCACCGGCTTACAGCCTAGCCTAACTAACACGTGTTCCACCCAGAGAGAGCAACAACAATCAGGGTGAGAACAGGTGCACACGAGGAGAGGGAACAGACTATGCAACACATGGGTATAAAGTAGCTTCACAAGTTTGCTACTTGTTTAGCTCAATGAACTGTGAGGTTCCGTGCCTCCGCAGCCCTTGCTAACCTAGGTTATTATATGCCCACGGGATGGGTATGTGGTCCACCACCACCCAAGGGATGGGTATGGGATCCACTATCTCCCACGGGATGGGTATGGGATCCACTATCTCCCACGGGATGGGTATGAGATCCACCACTGCCCACGGGATGGGTATGGGATCCACCACTGCCCACGGGATGGGTATGGGGTCCACCACTGCCCACGGGATGGGTATGAGGCCACTACCACCCACGGGATGGGTATGGGGTCCACCACCACCGCCCACGGGATGGGTATGGGCTGCTAATTTTCATATTTTTTGAGTAACCCCCAACTAAAAAAAAAATCTGTGGGTTCGATTCCCACGAGGTTGGGCAACAACGGGTGTGGGAAGCAGGGGGAGGGGGGAGGGGTGAGGGGGTGTGGGGGAGTAGGGGGCGGCAGTGACCGGTCAGCTGTGCTTCAGGA
>WNGS01001013.1:66764-90300 GCA_020271785.1 Procambarus virginalis | reverse complement strand
AGACTACCATCAACACCAACACAAGACTACCATCAACACCAACACAAGACTACCACCAACACCAACACAAGACTACCATCAACACCAACACAAGACTACCATCAACACCAACACAAGACTACCATCAACACCAACACAAGACTACCATCAACACCAACACAAGACTACCATCAACACCAACACAAGACTACCATCAACACCAACACAACACCAACACAAGACTACCACCAACACCAACACAACACCAACACAAGACTACCACCAACACCACACAAGACTACCATCAACACCAACACAACACCAACACAAGACTACCATCAACACCAACACAACACCAACACAAGACTACCATCAACACCAACACAAGACTACCATCAACACCAACACAAGACTACCATCAACACCAAACACACACCAACACAAGACTACCACCAACACCAACACAACACCAACACAAGACTACCATTAAAAACCAACACAAGACTACCATCAACACCAACACAAGACTACCACAACACCAACACAACACCAACACAAGACTACCATCAACACCAACACAAGACTACCATCAACACCAACACAAGACTACCATCAACACCAACACAACACCAACACAAGACTACCATCAACACCAACACAAGACTACCATCAACACCAACACAAGACTACCACCAACACCAACACAACACAACACAACACCAACACAAGACTACCATCAACACCAACACAAGACTACCACCAACACCAACACAAGACTACCATCAACACCAACACAACACCAACACAAGACTACCACCAACACCAACACAACACCAACACAAGACTACCACCAACACCAACACAAGACTACCATCAACACCAACACAACACCAACACAAGACTACCATCAACACCAACACAACACCAACACAAGACTACCACCAACACCAACACAACACCAACACAAGACTACCATCAACACCAACACAACACCAACACAAGACTACCATCAACACCAACACAAGACTACCATCAACACCAACACAACACCAACACAAGACTACCACCAACACCAACACAAGACTACCATCAACACCAACACAAGACTACCACCAACACCAACACAAGACTACCATCAACACCAACACAGACTACCACCAACACCAACACAACACCAACACAACACCAACACAAGACTACCATCAACACCAACACAACACCAACACAAGACTACCATCAACACCAAACACAACACCAACACAAGACTACCATCAACACCAACACAAGACTACCATCAACACCAACACAACACCAACACAAGACTACCATCAACACCAACACAAGACTACCATCAACACCAACACAAGACTACCATCAACACCAACACAACACCAACACAAGACTACCATCAACACCAACACAACACCAACACAAGACTACCATCAACACCAACACAAGACTACCATCAACACCAACACAAGACTACCACCAACACCAACACAAGACTACCATCAACACCAACACAACACCACCCACAAGACTACCATCAACACCAAACAACAACAACAAACACCAACACAAGACTACCATCAACACCAACAAACACAAGACTACCATCAACACAACACAAATCAACACAACACCAACACAGACTACCATCAACACCACACAACACCAACACAAGACTACCATCAACACCAACACAACACCAACACAACACACCAACACAACACCAACACAAGACTACCATCAACACCAACACAACACCAACACAAGACTACCATCAACACCAACACAACACCAACACAAGACTACCATCAACAACAACACAACACCAACACAACACCAACACAAGACTACCATCAACACAAAACACAACACCAACACAAGACTACCATCAACACCAACACAACACCAACACAAGACTACCATCAACACAAACACAACACCAACACAAGACTACCATCAACACCAACACAACACCAACACAAGACTACCATCAACACCAACACAACACCAACACAACACCAACACAAGACTACCATCAACACCAACACAACACCAACACAAGACAAACACAACACCAACACAACACCAACACAAGACTACCACCAACACCAACACAAGACTACCATCAACACCAACACAACACCAACACAAGACTACCACCAACACCAACACAAGACTACCACCAACACCAACACAGACTACCACCAACACCAACACAAGACTACCACCAACACCAACACAAGACTACCACAACACCAACACAGACTACCACCAACACCAACACAAGACTAACACCAACACCAACACAAGACTACCACCAACACCAACACAAGACTACATCAACACCAACACAAGACTACCACCANGATTCACTAACCGATATGACTCTTATTTTAAGGGGAGGGGTTGTTACGGTGCCCTCTCCTATCTCTTTCGTTGCCTGCTGTAAGAGTCATATCGACTCTCCCTACAGGGAGAACTTACATTATAAGTCTGTAGGTAAGGGGAAAGAGGCGCCCGGATATAATGAAAGAGTATCCCCTACTGCAGATATGACGTTTTGGAATGGACGCTAGCCGTGTGCGGATTGGATGACTCGGGTCACGGGCGACCAATTAGAGCCCACCGTGACGTCACCGAGTGTCCCGGCGGCGCCAACGTCAGATTGACCTGACAGCGAGGGGAGAGGACGCTCCTCTGTCAGCTCTCAAGGATTGGAGGCTAAACAGGCCTTTCTCAGTGGATTAGAGCTAGCCATCGCAGCCCACTGATACATTGGAGGCCCCGCGCTTCTGGGAAGCAAAAAGGAACCAAGTTGAGTGGGCAGAGAAGTGCCAACTTGGAGAATTGTCGTGACGACGCTGGGCGTCGACGCGTGACGTTGAGGGCCTGAAAGGTGTGGCGGGCAGGCATAGCTGTGGCTGGGTCACATCCACTGAGGGTGTTGGAGGGACGACACCGTTCCTAGGACGAGAAGCAGTACCTTGTGGAAGGAACGTGTGTGCGAACATGGCGATTAGCTCAGCGCCATTGATGGACCAGGACTGGGATAGCTGAACCCAGGGATTGGAACGGCGAAGACGCGAAGGCTTCACGACACCTGAGGACCTGTGGGAACGTTCCTGGATCACCGAGGATCGACTCAGGAAGCATAGGACCCTCACCCATCGAGGGACAGGCGTCGTGAGCCAAGGATTGTTAAGGTAGATCATTTTCCCTCCCATTACCCCTTTGTGAGAGTAGGCTAGATAGGCCATTATATTCACTTATATATGTGGAAATAGGATATTAAGGCTTTAGTAGCAGAATAGGCTGCAGGGCAGCTTATGTCCAGGACTGTCAGAGAGGACAGTGTGTGGGATGGCAGGACAGTGAAGAAGAGGAGCCGACGTGGTGAAGAGGCCCTTCTGTGAGAGTGTGTGACTCCTGTCTTTCTGCCCAGTTGAAGGAGCCTGGAGAACGTGAGAGAAGAGTTGCTGACAATCTCCAGAGTTATTATTATTATTTTATTTCCTTGTATCACTTGTAATCATAATGTGTGATCATGTAATTCGTGTCAGTAAATTCACACATTTTACTATTGTGTTTAAGTGTGCCTCCATTGCAAAATTTCTCTATTGAGCATACACGAGGGTTATCATAGTACCATTTAGGGGACATCACGTTCCCTATAGAATTTCTTATTGTCTTGGGAGTAGCAACACTCTGGCAACAGGCAACATATATACACCCACTGAACTGCATCGCTGGGGTGCAGATATAATAACCCAGCTGGCGACCTTGTTGAGGAAAAGATAGAGAAGACAGGCGGGAAAGGAGTTCCTGCAACCTCTTTGTCTGGCAGGCAAGACTCAGGGAGGTCATTGTTACAAAGTAAGCCCGAGTCTTCCTTCACTCCTCCACGGGTCTAGGCCGGAATTGCTGATAGCAGTTTCCCCGTGGTTGACTGAAGGACTTCCAGGGTGAGTCAGTGGCACCCCTTCAGTGGTGGAAGCAAAGACCTGCGGAGGTGGGCCTTGCTGGTCCTCTCCTGTGGGACCAAGGAAACCCCGGTGAATCCCAGGAGTCGGAGGGGCTGAGTATTCTGCCTTTCGAGCTCCTAGCAGCCGAGTGCTAGCAGAGCCCCGGCCCACCCCCCGTGACACTTGCTTAGCTAAATGAATTGTGGGGCTCAGTCCCTGAGCCCATTATGTGCCTCTGTAACCCTTTCCACTACCGCCCACGGGATGGGGATGGGGTGCATAATAAATGAACTAAACTAAAAAAAAAAACTCATGTGCTATGGAAAAAAATCAATATAAAAATGGAAACCCATACAAAACGCAGTCAAATCATAAAATAGAACGAAAAAGCATTGTAAAGGATCTGGGTGTACTCGTGTCGGAAGACCTTACCTTTAAAGAACACAATTAAATAGCCGTCACAACTGCAAGAAAAATGACAGGTTGGATAACAAGAACTTTTCACACATGAGATGGTATACCGATGATGACACTTTTCAAAACGCTTGTGCTCTCTAGAGTGGCGTACTGCTGCACAATGACAGCCCCTTTCAAAGCTGGAGAAATTGCTGACCTGGAGAGCGTGCAGAGGTCCTTTACTGCTAGAATCCACTCAGTAAAACATCTAAACTACTGAGACCGACTAAAATGCCTTAATCTGTATTCTCTTGAGCGCAGGTGGGAGAGATACATAATAATTTACACGTGGAAAATATTAGAGGGGCTGGTCCCAAACCTGAACAAAGAAATAACACCACACGAGACCAGAAGGCATGGCAGGATGTGCAGAATACCCCCGTTGCAAAGCAGAGGTGCAACAGGTACTCTGAGAGAGAACTCTATCAACATCAGAGGCCCGAGACTGTTCAACACGCTTCCGCTACACATAAGGGGCATAACTCGCAGACCCCTCACAGTGTTCAAGAGAGAACTGGATAAACACCTCCAAAGGATACCTGATCAACCAGGCTGTGACTCATACGTCAGGCTGCGAGCAGCCGCATCCAACAGCCTGGTTGACCAGTCCAGCAACCAGGAGGCCTAGTCAGGGACCGGGCCGAGGGGACGTTGAACCCCGAAATCAATGCGAGGTAACCGCAAGGGTAGGAGTGGTCGGGGGGTACCTCTCCAGGGTTGGAGGGTACCTCACCAGGGTAGGAGCGGTACCTCACCACGGTAGGAGCGGTACCTCACCAGGGTTGGAGGGTACCTCACCAGGGTAGGAGCGGTATCTCACCAGGGTAGGAGCGGTACCTCACCACGGTAGGAGCGGTACCTCACCAGGGTAGGAGCGGTACCTCACCAGGGTTGGAGGGTACCTCACCAGGGTAGGAGCGGTACCTCACCACGGTAGGAGCGGTACCTCACCAGGGTTGGAGGGTACCTCACCAGGGTAGGAGCGGTACCTCACCAGGGTAGGAGCGGTACCTCACCACGGTAGGAGCGGTACCTCACCAGGGTTGGAGGGTACCTCACCAGGGTAGGAGCGGTACCTCACCAGGGTAGGAGCGGTACCTCACCAGGGTAGGAGCGGTACCTCACCACGGTAGGAGCGGTACCTCACCAGGGTAGGAGCGGTACCTCACCAGGGTTGGAGGGTACCTCACCAGGGTAGGAGCGGTACCTCACCAGGGTAGGAGCGGTACCTCACCAGGGTTGGAGGGTACCTCACCAGGGTAGGAGCGGTACCTCACCACGGTAGGAGCGGTACCTCACCAGGGTTGGAGGGTACCTCACCAGGGTAGGAGCGGTACCTCACCAGGGTAGGAGGGTACCTCACCAGGGTAGGAGCGGTACCTCACCAGGGTTGGAGGGTACCTCACCAGGGTAGGAGCGGTACCTCACCAGGGTAGCAGGGTACCTCACCAGGGTACGAGCGGTACCTCACCAGGGTAGCAGGGTACCTCACCAGGGTAGGAGCGGTACCTCACCAGGGTAGGAGCGGTACCTCACCAGGGTAGGAGGGTACCTCACCAGGGTAGGAGCGGTACCTCACCAGGGTTGGAGGGTACCTCACCAGGGTAGGAGCGGTACCTCACCAGGGTAGGAGGGTACCTCACCAGGGTAGGAGCGGTACCTCACCAGGGTAGCAGGGTACCTCACCAGGGTAGGAGCGGTACCTCACCAGGGTAGGAGCGGTACCTCACCAGGGTAGGAGGGTACCTCACCAGGGTAGGAGCGGTACCTCACCAGGGTAGGAGGGTACCTCACCAGGGTAGGAGCGGTACCTCACCAGGGTAGGAGGGTACCTCACCAGGGTAGGAGCGGTACCTCACCAGGGTAGCAGGGTACCTCACCAGGGTAGGAGCGGTACCTCACCAGGGTAGCAGGGTACCTCACCAGGGTAGGAGCGGTACCTCACCAGGGTAGGAGCGGTACCTCACCAGGGTAGGAGGGTACCTCACCAGGGTAGGAGCGGTACCTCACCAGGGTAGCAGGGTACCTCACCAGGGTAGGAGCGGTACCTCACCAGGGTAGCAGGGTACCTCACCAGGGTAGGAGCGGTACCTCACCAGGGTAGCAGGGTACCTCACCAGGGTAGGAGGGTACCTCACCAGGGTAGGAGCGGTAGAGGTTCCTCCCTAGGGTAGGAGACTAACTTAGGTGGTTCATCTGCCAGACATCCGCTCAGCCACAATCTGATAATAGTGAAGGAAATTGCCTCGTGCCATCAACTCTTATCTCCGCTCCTCACAGCCTCAAATGTGTCACAGTTCACTGCTTCTCTGAACACAAATGTGACTGGTAACAGGCTTTCTGAACACTAATTGAGCTGTTCCCCGGCTTTGGCAACACTAATTGAACTGTTCCCCGGCTTTGGCAACGCTAATTGAACTGTTCCCCGGCTTTGGCAACGCTAATTGAACTGTTCCCCGGCTTTGGCAACGCTAATTGAACTGTTCCCCGGCTTTGGCAACGCTAATTGAACTGTTCCCCGGCTTTGGCAACGCTAATTGAACTGTTCCCCGGCTTTGGCAACGCTAATTGAACTGTTCCCCGGCTTTGGCAACGCTAATTGAACTGTTCCCCGGCTTTGGCAACGCTAATTGAACTGTTTCCCGGCTTTGGCAACGCTAATTGAACTGTTCCTCGGCTTTGGCAACGCTAATTGAACTGTTCCCCGGCTTTGGCAACGCTAATTGAACTGTTCCCCGGCTTTGGCAACGCTAATTGAACTGTTCCCCGGCTTTGGCAACGCTAATTTTAGTACAGTCGGGTTCCTTCTCGACGCACAATCAAGAATTCCGGGTTCGAATCCGGGGGGGGGGGTACAGAATTGGTTGGGAACATATCCTTTCACCTAATGCCTTTGTGCACCTCGCAGTGAGTAGGTACCCAGGAGTTGGTCAGCTTGTTACGGGGTTGCATCCATTCGGGGTCTGTAATTTGGCTTGGGGGGGGGGGGGGGATGACCTCGGTAACAGCCAAAACGTGTATGTATACACTCTGGCTTCCTGTCCCCCGACACAGTCAATTATAAATAATTAGAAGATTGCAAGATGACCTGGCCTGTCCTCATCAGGTAGGCCTCTCTTGTAGGCCTCTCTTGGAGGCCACTCTTGTAGGCCTCTCTTGTAGGCCACTCTTGTAGGCCTCTCTTGTAGGCCTCTCTTGTAGGCCTCTTTGTAGGCCACTTTTGTAGGCCTCTCTTGTAGGCCGCACTCATGTAGGCCTCTCTTTTGTAGGCCTCTCTTGTAGGCCTCACTTGTAGGCCTCTTTTGTAAGCCACTTTTGTAGGCCTCTCTTGTAGGCGCACTCATGTAGGCCTCTCTTTTGTAGGCCTCTCTTGTAGGCCTCTCTTGTAGGCCTCTTTTGTAGGCCACTTTTGTAGGCCTCTCTTGTAGGCCGCACTCATGTAGGCCTCACTTTTGGAGGCCTCTCTTGTAGGTCTCTCTTGTAGGCCTCTCTCTTGTAGGCCTCTCTTGTAGGCCTCTCTTGTAGGCCTCTCTCTTGTAGGCCTCTCTCTTGTAGGCCTCTCTTTTGTAGGCCTCTCTTGTAGGCCTCTCTTGTAGGCCTCTCTCTTGTAGGCCTCTCTCTTGTAGGCCTCTCTCGTAGGCCTCTCTTGTAGGCCTCTCTTGTAGGCCTCTCTCTTGTAGGCCTCTCTCGTAGGCCTCTCTGTAGGCCTCTCTTGTAGGCCTCTCTTTTGTAGGCCTCTCTTGTAGGCCTCTCTTGTAGGCCTCTCTCTTGTAGGCCTCTCTTGTGGGTCTCTCTTGTAGGCCTCTCTCTTGTAGGCCTCTCTTGTAGGCCTCTCTTGTAGGCCTCTCTCTTGTAGGCCTCTCTTGTAGGCCTCTCTTGTAGGCCTCTCTTGTAGGCCTCTCTTGTGGGTCTCTCTTGTAGGCCTCTCTTGTAGGCCTCTCTTGTAGGCCTCTCTCTTGTAGGCCTCTCTTGTGGGTCTCTCTTGTAGGCCTCTCTGTAGGCCTCTCTTGTAGGCCTCTCTGTAGGCCTCTCTGTAGGCCTCTCTTGTAGGCCTCTCTCTTGTAGGCCTCTCTTGTAGGTCTCTTGTAGGCCTCTCTTGTAGGCCTCTCTGTAGGCCTCTCTCTTGTAGGCCTCTCTCTTGTAGGCCTCTCTTGTAGGCCTCTCTCTTGTAGGCCTCTCTTGTAGGCCTCTCTCTTGTAGGCCTCTCTTGTAGGTCTCTCTTGTAGGCCTCTCTGTAGGCCTCTCTCTTGTAGGCCTCTCTCTTGTAGGCCTCTCTCTTGTAGGCCTCTCTTGTAGGTCTCTCTTGTAGGCCTCTCTGTAGGCCTCTCTTGTAGGCCTCTCTTGTAGGCCTCTCTGTAGGCCTCTCTTGTAGGCCTCTCTCTTGTAGGTCTCTCTTGTAGGCCTCTCTTGTAGGCCTCTCTGTAGGCCTCTCTCTTGTAGGCCTCTCTCTTGTAGGCCTCTCTCTTGTAGGCCTCTCTTGTAGGTCTCTCTTGTAGGCCTCTCTTGTAGGCATCTCTTGTAGGTCTCTCTTGTAGGCCTCTCTTGTAGGTCTCTCTTGTAGGCCTCTCTCTTGTAGGTCTCTCTGTAGGCCTCTCTTATAGGCCTCTCTTGTAGGTCTCTCTTGTAGGCCTCTCTTATAGGCCTCTCTTGTAGGTCTCTCTTGTAGGTCTCTCTTGTAGGTCTCTCTCTTGTAGGTCTCTCTTGTAGGTCTCTCTTGTAGGTCTCTCTTGTAGGCCTCTCTTATAGGCCTCTCTTGTAGGTCTCTCTTGTAGGTCTCTCTTGTTGGTCTCTCTCTTGTAGGTCTCTCTTGTAGGTCTCTCTTGTAGGCCTCTCTTGTAGGTCTCTCTTGTAGGTCTCTCTTGTAGGCCTCTCTTGTAGGCCTCTCTTGTAGGCCTCTCTTGTAGGTCTCTCTTGTAGGCCTCTCTTGTAGGTCTCTCTTGTAGGCCTCTCTTGTAGGTCTCTCTCGTTGGTCTCTCTCTTGTAGGTCTCTCTTGTAGGCCTCTCTTGTAGGTCTCTCTTGTAGGCCTCTCTTGTAGGTCTCTCTTGTAGGCCTCTCTTGTAGGTCTCTCTTGTAGGTCTCTCTTGTAGGTCTCTCTTGTTGGTCTCTCTCTTGTAGGTCTCTCTTGTAGGCCTCTCTTGTAGGTCTCTCTTGTAGGCCTCTCTTGTAGGTCTCTCTTGTAGGCCTCTCTTGTAGGCCTCTCTTGTAGGTCTCTCTTGTAGGCCTCTCTTATAGGTCTCTTGTAGGTCTCTCTTGTAGGCCTCTCTTATAGGCCTCTCTTGTAGGCCTCTCTTGTAGGTCTCTATTGTAGGCCTCTCTTATAGGCCTCTCTTGTAGGTCTCTCTTGTAGGTCTCTCTTGTAGATCTCTCTTGTAGGCCTCTCTTATAGGCCTCTCTTGTAGGTCTCTCTTGTAGGTCTCTCTCTTGTGGGTCTCTTTTGTAGGCCTCTCTTGTAGGTCTCTCTTGTAGGTCTCTCTTGTAGGCCTCTCTTGTAGGCCTCTCTTGTAGGTCTCTCTTGTAGGTCTCTTTTGTAGGCCTCTCTTGTAGGTCTCTCTTGTAGGCCTCTCTTGTAGGCCTCTCTTGTAGGTCTCTCTTGTAGGTCTCTCTTGTAGGTCTCTCTTGTAGGTCTCTCTTGTAGGTCTCTCTTGTAGGTCTCTCTTGTAGGTCTCTCCTGTAGGTCTCTCTTGTCGGTCTCTCTTGTAGGTCTCTCTTGTAGGTCTCTCTTGTAGGTCTCTCTTGTAGGTCTCTCTTGTAGGTCTCTCTTGTAGGTCTCTCTTGTAGGTCTCTCTTGTAGGTCTCTCTTGTAGGCCTCTCTTGTAGGCCTCTCTTGTAGGCCTCTCTTATAGGTCTCTCTTGTAGGCCTCTCTTATAGGCCTCTCTTGTAGGCCTCTCTTGTAGGCCTCTCTTGTAGGTCTCTCTTGTAGGTCTCTCTTGTAGGTCTCTCTTATAGGTCTCTCTTGTAGGCCTCTCTTATAGGCCTCTCTTGTAGGCCTCTCTTGTAGGCCTCTCTTGTAGGCCTCTCTTGTAGGCCTCTCTTGTAGGCCTCTCTTGTAGGCCTCTCTTGTAGATCTTTCTTGTAGGCCTCTCTTGTAGGTCTCTCTTGTAGGCCTCTCTTGTAGGCCTCTCTTGTAGGCCTCTCTTGTAGGTCTCTCTTGTATGCCTCTCTTGTAGGCCTCTCTTGTAGGCCTCTCTTGTAGGCCTCTCTTGTAGGCCTCTCTTGTAGGCCTCTCTTGTAGGTCTCTCTTGTAGGCCTCTCTTGTAGGCCTCTCTTATAGGCCTCTCTCTTGTACTCCTCTCTTGTTTGAAAAGATCTTCTTATCCAGCTTATCATTTAGTGCTGGAGTAGAGGCCATCCTCCTGTGTTGGTAGTACTTACAGTAACCATGAGCACCATAGTACATATACCGACATACAACACAATTAGAAATTAGAAATCTGTACTATTAAATTTGGACAAACCGGAAAACTATTTTCTACTTAAGTTGCAAAGACAAACTAACCTAACCTAACCTTCCTAGGCCTAATACAAGCTATAGAAGGACTAATATAGTACACATGTGTGCTATAGAAGGACTAATATAGTACACATGTGTGCTATAGAAGGCCTAATATAGTACACATGTGTGCTATAGGACTAATATAGTACATATGTGTGCTATGGAAGGACTAATATAGTACACATGTGTGCTATAGAAGGACTAATATAGTACACATGTGTGCTATAGAAGGACTAATATAGTACACATGTGTGCTATAGAAGGACTAATATAGTACACATGTGTGCTATAGAAGGACTAATATAGTACACATGTGTGCTATAGAAGGACTAATATAGTACACATGTGTGCTATAGAAGGACTAATAAAGTATTTAAGTTTGTTTTTTAGCTTCAATTTTTTCTCGGGTTGTAAAGTAAATTAGCACAAAAGTCTACTGTCTAATAGCTTAATAAGTCAATCTTTGTACTATGGTGACCATAGTTACAAAAAGTACTATCATAATAGGAGGACGGGTTGTATTGTGCTGTTGAATCGTAGAGCTTTCTTAAGAGCTTTCTTTATGGTTTGTTGTGAGTTATATCTCACAAGCTGTGTGCTATCTAATAGAGGCTGTATGCTATCTAATAGAGGCCGTGTGCTATCTAATAGAAGCTGTGGGTGCTATCTAATAGTCTGTGTGCTATCTAATAGAGGCCGTGTACTATCTAATAGAAGCAGAGTGCTATCTAATAGAAGCTGTGTGCTATCTAATAGAAGCTGTGTGCTATCTAATAGAGGCCGTGTGCTATCTAATAGAAGCTGTGTGTGCTATCTAATAGAGGCTGTGTGCTATCTAATAGAGGCCGTGTGCTATCTAATAGAAGCTGTGTGCTATCTAATAGAAGCTGTGTGCTATCTAATAGAAGCTGTGTGCTATCTAATAGAAGCTGTGTGCTATCTAATAGAAGCTGTGTGCTATCTAATAGAGGCCGTGTGCTATCTAATAGAAGCAGAGTGCTATCTAATAGAAGATGTGTGCTGTCTAATAGTAGCTGTGTGCTATCTAATAGAGGCCGTGTGCTATCTAATAGAGGCCGTGTGCTATCTAATAGAAGCTGTGTGTGCTATCAAATAGAAGCTGTGTGCTATCTAATAGAAGCTGTGTGCTATCTAATAGTAGCTGTGTGCTATCTAATAGAAGCTGTGTGCTATCTATTAGAAGCTGTGTGTTGCTATCTATTCAGAAACTGTGTGCTAATCTATTAGAAGCTGTGTGCTATCTAATAGATGCTGTGTGCTATCTAATAGATGCTGTGTGCTATCTAATAGAAACTGTGTGCTATCTATTAGAAACTGTGTGCTATCTATTAGAAGCTGAGTGTTATCTATTAGAAGCTGTGTGATATCTAATAGAAGCTGTGTGAAATCTAGTTAGATGCTGTGTGCTATCTAATAGAAACTGTGTGCTATCTATTAGAAACTGTGTGCTATCTATTAGAAACTGTGTGCTATCTATTAGAAACTGTGTGCTATCTATTAGAAGCTGACGTGTGCTATGTAATATAAGATGCGTGCTATCTATTAGGTGTGTGTTATCTCTCAGAAGGTGACTAACCGCTCGAAGTAATTTATCTCTCAAATTAATACATTCCTCATAAACTATGTCATTTTATGCTGTTTCTGTGTGCATGTTTACTCTGGGGAGCATTTGCATTCATCATTGCCTCTTTGCAGTGCAAGACGGTTGCAACAATGCAATCCACAGACTCAGCACGACGTCAGCAAAAGACTGCCAATCACCACTACCACAATACAGCAAGACTCTAGATAGAGCCAAACTCAATAGATCAAGACTCGTTTTGCAACACACACAAATAAACAAGGACGGCCTTCAGCACCAACACACTACAGCAAGACTTCTTTCTAAGCTTCAGCAATACAAGAAGAGCTGCTCTCACAACGGCAGCACATCATAATATAGTAAAGACTGGCTACAGCCTAACACAGTACAGGTAAGACTACCTATTCTGTTAGCAGTGCAATAAAGAAAGACTGCTTACAACCCCCCAACACAATACATAAAGACTACCTAAACTATCATTACAATACAAGAAGAGGAGGACCCTTCAGGAGTGCCACAATACAACAAGACTACCTACAGCGCCAACACAATACAACAAGACTATGCACATCATACAACACCAACACAAAAACCAACAAGACTACCATCAACACAACAACAACACCACCACAACCCCATACACAACAACCAACAACCACAACCCAACACAAACACCAACACACACACAATACTACCACCAACACCAAACACAACACAACAACAATCAAGACTAACCACCCAACACCCAACACAACACCAACACAAACTATCTATTAGAAGGTGGTTCCTCCTGCAACCACCTCACAGATCCTCTCACCCACGGAACAGCTATCCCCGCACCAGTAGAATACTCGCCAAGAAAAGGGATATGTAATGAACAGAAGAAAGTGAGGTTCAAGGCGATGTACACTAACATAGATGGGATTACAAATAAAACTAGTGAACTTGGAAAATAGGCACTAGAAGAAAACCCAGACACTAATAGCACTCACAGAAAACAAAGCTAACGAAATCATACAAAATGCAGTGTTTCCACAGGGCTACTATGTAGTGAGGCAAAGAGAGAGAAGGGAGAGGAGGAGGGTGGTGGTGGCTTTTGCTACTAAGAGAAGGTTGGAGTTCGAAGAGATGGTAAGTCAGAACTGTGAAGGTTTCAGGGACTCCATATCACGCACCATTGCAACTGGAGGACAGACAAATATAATAGTAGTCAATATATAACCCCCCACCGAATGACAGAAGACCCACACAGGATTATGATAGAAACAACATGGCCACCATCAATATAATAGAGAGAGCAGCTTCTGGTGCTAGCAGGAACGGATCCAGACTTCTAATCATGGGAGACTTCAACTCTGGAAAGATAGATTGGGGGAACCAGAGACCCCAGCAGGGGTCCCAGACCATGAGAGCTAAGCTGCTGGATGTGGCAACAAGAAACTTTCTAAGTCACAACGTCAAGGGACCGCACACGAATGAAGAGGGAAGGGATGAACCAGCCTTGCTTGATTTGATATTTACCCCTAAATGAATCGATATTAGGGAAGTTAGGTTGGAAGCCCCCTTGGGAATGAGTAAACATAGTGTATTGAGCGCTTTGAGTACCTGGTTTGGCTAGGAATTATCACCCCCAAAAAGAACTGGGGAACCAAAGGGCTGTCGTACCGAAAGGGAAACTATGAGGAGATGTAAATTCCTATATGATATACATTGGGACAGAGAACTCGGAGCACCAAGTCCGTACAAGACATGGATGGACTATGTCCACGCGCAAAATTGTCAGGAGGCTGTAAGCAGGAATGTCCCAGCCCAACAGGAAAAAACAGAGAGCAAAGGAAGAATCCGTGGTTTAATAGGAATGTATGAAAGCAAAGGAGCGAAACAAAAGGGCATGGAGGAAACTTCCGTAATAACAGAACACCAGAAAAGTAGAGAGAGATACAGAGAACCAGGAACGAGTATGTCAGTGTGAGAAGAGCAGCTGAGAAAAGGTATGAGAAGGATATAGCTAACAAAGCCAAGACTGAACCAAGCTATACTACACAGTCACATCAGGAGGAAGACAACAGTGAAGGAACAGTGGACTAAACTTAGGGTGGGGCGAGGACAGGTTACACAGAGAATGACAAAGAGGTGTGTGAAGAAACTCAACAAAAGGTTCCAGGAGGTCTTTACAATAGAACAGGGAGATATCACGGCGCTGGAGAGGTGGCAGCAAACCAGGTGACCTTGATAGGTTCGAAATTACATAGAGATGAGGTCAAAAAGCACCTATTGAGCTGGATGTGAGAAAAGCTGTTTGGGCCGGGATGAATCTCGCATGGGTATGTGAAAGAGTGTGCAGAGCACTTTGGCTTACACGTCTCCATAGTGTATAGTCAAGTCACCTGGAAACGGGGAACCTACCAGGAAATATGGAAGACTGCTAATGTAGTACCAATATACAAAAAGGGTGACAGACAAGAGGCACTGAACTACAGGCGCAGTGTCCTTAACTTGTATACCAAGTCAAGGTTGATGGGAGAAGATTGTGAGAAAAACCTAGTAACACATCTGGAGAGAAGAGAACTTCGTGACAACCCATCAACATGGGTTCAGGAGTGTAAATCTGCCTTACAGGCTTGATAGAATTCTACGATCAGGTGACAGAAATTAAGCAAGAAAGAGAAGGGTGGGCGGACTGCATTTTTTTTGGACTGTCGGAAAGCCTTTGACACAGTACCGTCCATAAAGGTTGATGCATAAGCTGTTGAAACAGGCAGGAGTAACAGGTATGGCGCGCTCCAGTGCGTAAGGGAGTACCTAAGCAATAGAAGCAGAGAGTACAGTGAGGGGTGAGACCTCAGACTGGCGTGAAGTCACCAGTGAAAGTCCCACAGGGCTCTGTACTTGGACCTATCCTGTTTCTGATATACGTAAATGATCTCCTAGAGGTATAGACTCATTCCTCTCACATGTTTTGCTGACGACGCCAAAATTAATGAGAGGATTAAGACAGAGGAGGACAGCTTGAGACTTCAAGACTACCTGGACAAGCTGCAGGAATGTGTCGAACAAATGGCTGTTAGAGTTTAACCCAAGCAAATGTAATGTAATGAAGATAGGGGTAGGAAGCAGGAGACCAGATACAAGGTATCATTTGGAGACGAAATACTTCAAGAGTCAGAGGAGAGAAAGACCTGGGGGTTGATATCACGCCAGACCTGTCCCCTGAATGCTCATATCAAGAGGATAACATCGCACGCATATGCCAGGTTGGCTAACTAAGAACGGCCATTAGAAACTTGTGTAAGGAATCTTTCAAACATTATATACCACATATGTCAGACCAAGTCTTCTAGTCCTCTACACCAACCACGGAGGATGCTTAAAATGAAGATTAGGATTGGTCTGCATCGTTGTATATAATGTTTTGAAAGATTCTCTACACAAGTTTCTAATGGCCGTTCGTATGTTTTCCAACCTGGCATACTTCTGCTGAGGTTATCCTTTTGATATGGGTTTCAGGGGACAGGACTGGCGTGAGATCAACCCCCAGGTCTTTATGTCTTTCTGACTCAAGACGTATTTCGTCTCCAGATGTTAGCTGTATATGGTCTCCTGCTTCCTAACCCTATCTTGTCCTTACATTACTGAGTTTGCTTGGGTTAAACTCTAACAGCCATGGTGGGGTTCGGACCATGGTCCTGCGCTTTTCGCAGTCTTCTTGAATCCAGCGTCCTCCTCTGTTCCTTAATCCTTCTCATAATTTTGCGTCGTCAGCAACCATTGAGTGGAATGAGTCTAAACCCTCTGGGATATCATTTACATATATCAGAAACAGGAATAGGTCCAAGTACAGCTGCCGACTGTGTGGCTTCCACTGGATGACTTCACGCCGTCTGAGGTCCTCCCCCATTAACTCTTCTGCTTTTCCTATTGGCGTAGGTACTCGCCTATATCCTTGAGCGCCCTACCGGTTTACTCTCTCTCTGTTTGCTCCAGCTTTATGCCTCACTTTTAGGGGTGACTGTGTCAAGGCTTTCGTCCGACAGTCCAAAAAAATTGCAGTCCGTCCCACCTTGCTCTTTCTTGCTTAATTCTTGTCACCTGATCGACTAATTCTATTCAGCCTGTAAGGCCATATTTCCTCCTAATCCATGTTGAATGGTGTTTGTCACGAAGGTTCGCTTTCTCTCCAAGTGGTGTTCTATGTTTTTCTCACAATCATCTCGATCACCTTGCAATGTATACAAGTTAAGGACACTGGCTGTAGTTTCAGTGCCTCTTGTCTGTCACCCTTTTTGTTTTTTGGGACCACATTCGCCTTCGTCCATATTTCTGGTAGGTTCGCCGTTTCCAGTGACTTACATAGCGTGCGTGTGCGCTATGGAGAGTGGTAAGCAAAGTGCTCTTTCAATACCCATGGCGATATTTCATCCGGCCCAACAGCCTTTTCGTCGCCATCCGGATCAATAGTTGCTTTTTTTGACCTCATCTGCTGTAATTTCGAACCTATCCAAGGTCAAATGGTTTGCTGCCACCTCTCCAGCGCCGTGATATCTCCGTTCTATTGTAAAGACCTCCTGGAACTTTTGGTTGAGTTCTGGGTCACACACCTCTGTTGTCATTCTCTGTCCTGTCCTCGCCCCCCCTAATTGAGTCACCTGTTCCTTTCACTGTTGCTTCCTCCTTGATGTGACTGTGTAGTAGCTTGTGTGTGTCGTGTGGCTTTTTTAGATATATCATTTTCATACCTTTTTCTTCACTGCTCTCTCACGCTGAACATACTCGTTTCTGTTGTTCTCTGTATCTCTCTGCTACTTTCTGGTGTGCGTTATTAGCGGGATTTCCTGCCGCCTCGTTTGTTCAGGCATCCTTTTGCTTTCAATACATTCCCTTATTAAATTCCGACGGATTCTTCTTTGCTTCTCTGTTTTTTTCCTGTTGGCCTGGTGTATCACCTGCTACTCGCTCTGACATTTTTGGTGTGACATAGTCCCAAAATCATGTCTTGTACGGACTTGGTTCCGAGTTCTGTGTCCTCAATGTATAGTTCGCATATAGGAATTTGTTCATCCCTCATAGTTTCCCGTTCGTGGGTACGCCAACCCTTTGGGTCCCAGTTCTTTGCGTTTGTTGGGGTGATTATTCCTAGCTCAACCATGTACGCAAAGCTCATGACAACTGTGATCTCTCATTCCCATGGGGGCTTCCACCTTAACTTCCCTGATATCAGACTCATTTAGGGTAAATATCAAGATCACGCAATGCTAGTTTATCTTCTCTCATTCGTGTCGGTCCCGTGACGTGTTTACTTAGAAATTTCTGTTGCCACATCCAGCAGCGTACCTCTCCATGTGTCTTTCCTCCGTGGGGGTCTCTGTTCCCCGAATCTTATCTTGGCCGATGGTTGAAGTCTACCATATTTAGTAGTCCTGGATCGTTTTTCCTTCTAGCCCCGAGAAGCTTGCTCTCTCTATTATATTGGTTGCCATGTTGTTCCTATCATAGGTTCCTGCCTGGGGTCTACTACTGTTTGGTGGGGGGTTATATAATACTACTATTACTTAATGGTTCTGTCCGCCATTGTGCAATGGTGTACTGATGGATGTAGTCCCTGAAACCTTCCCTAGTCTGTATGTTGACCATCTCTTCGTAACTCCACCTGCTCTTAGTACAAATGGCGCACTCGCACCGGGCCTCCTCTCCATTCCTCTCTTGGTCTCAGTTTTAATTTCTACAGTGTAGCCCTGTGTGAAACACGTGCATTTGTTAATTGGATAATTTTCGTTAGCTTTGGTGGTTCTGTGGATGGCGGTGATATGTCTGTGTGTTTTGTCTTCTAGTGCCACGTCTCAATTTTGTCACGTATTTTTTGACGATTTGTAATCCCATCTATGTTGTTGTACATCGCCTTGAAGCTCACTTTCTTGTGTCTTTTGCGTTTACATATCCCTTTGCTTGGCGAGTTGTTCACTGGTGTGGGATATGGCTTTTGGGCCGTGGGTGAGAGGAATCTGGTGAGGGTGTTGGTTTTGCAGAACCGACCTTCGGTAATAGATAGTGTTTGTGTTTGGTGTTGTGGGTTGGTGTGTTGGTGGGGGAGTCTGTGTTTTTGTGGTTGGTGTTTGTTGTTGTGGGTGTAGTCGTTTGTGTTGTGTTGGTGGTTGGTGTTGGGGTTGTGTTTGGTTGTTGTTTGTGTTGGGTTGTTTTTTTTTTATTTTTGGATTTTATTTTTTGTTTTTTTGGGTTGGTTTTTTGTGTTGGTGTTGATTGGTGTCTGGATAGTCTTGTTGTTGTATGTTGTTGTTGGGCGCTGTAGGTAGTCTATGTTGTGATTGTGGCACTGTGGCCTGAAGGTGCCTCTCCTCTCTTGTATTGTATTGATATTTTAGGTAGGTCTTTATGTATTGTGTTTGGGGTTGGTTGTAAGCGTCCTTGGTCGTTTTTGCATCTGGTGGGGCACGGAAAAGGGATCTTACTTGGTATCTGTGTGTTTAGGGGTCTTGTAGCCAGTCTTTCCTATATTATGATGTGCTGCGGTGGAGAGCAGTCTTCTTGTATTGCTGAAGGCTTTATGAAAAGAGTCCTTGCTGGAGTGTGTTGGTGTGTGCTGAGGGCAGTCCCTTTGTTTGATTGTGGTGTGCAAAAGAGTCTTGATCTATTGATGTTTGGCTCGTATTAGAGTCTTGCTGTATTGTGTAGTTGGGTGATGGCAGTCTCTTTGCGTGACAGTCGTGCTGAAGTCTGTGGATATTGTTGGGCAACGCGTCTGCACTGCAAAGAGGCAATGATGAAGCAAATGCTCACCAGAGTAACAATGACACCAGAAAAGCATAAATGACTATTTTATGAGAATTATTTAATTTGTAGAGATGTATATTACTTCGAGCGGCTTTAGTTCACCTTCTGGAGAGCTAAACACACCGTAATAGGATAGCACGCATCTTATATACTAATAGCACAATGGTCATCTTCTAATAGTGATTAGCACCAGGCTTCTAAATAGATAGCACACAGTTTTAATTAGCCAGTTGTAAAGATTGCTTAATCGCCAGCTTTCATATAGATAGCACACCAGCTTCTAAAGATTGTCCACACAGTTCTATAGAGTTCACACAGTCTAATAGATACACAATTCATCATTCTAAATAGAAATGCACAACGACAGCTTCTAATAGATGCACACAGCTTTATCTAGAACACAAGAGACCTTATAGATAGCCCAGCACAGCTTCTAACGTAATAGCACACAGCTTTATAATAGCAACCCCCCCCGCAACACAGTTTCTACTAGATAAGCACAACAGTTCTAATAGTAGCACAAGTTTCTAATAGATAGCACCACAGATACTTATCCACTATTATTAGATATCAAACAGTTTCTATTAGATAGCACACAGCATCTATTAGATAGCACACAGCATCTATTAGATAGCACACAGCATCTATTAGATAATGCACACAGGCCTCTATTAGACACCGCTATAGTATGAGCAACAAGCATTTTACACAAGCTCTTCTATTAGAGTTCGACTCTGCTTCTATTAGACCCGCCCTATGATAGACCAGCACTAGGGAGCACATTCTAATTAGATAGCATACAGCTTTATAGACAGCACACATGTCAGACCGCATGTTCCGTTCTAATTAGATAGCACACAGTTCTATTAGATAGCACACGGCCTCTATTAAGATAGCAACACAGCCTCTATTAGATAGCAACAACAGCTTCTAATTAGATAGCACTACGGCCTCTATAGATAGCACCAGCTTCTATTAGTAGCACACAGCTTCTATTAGATAGCAATCTGCTTCTTGAGATCTACACGGCCTCTTAGATAGCACACAGCACTATTATAGCACCCCAGCTTCTATTAGATAGGCACACGGCCTCTATTAGATAGCATCAGGAGCGCTTTTAGATAGCACACAGCTGTGAGATATAAACTCACACAACACATAAAGAAAGTTAAGAAAGCTCTACGTGATTGCACGACAATACAAGCGCGTTCCTCTATTATGAGTACTTTGTAACTAGTGGTCACCATAGTACAGAAGGATTGATTTTAAGCTATAGAACAGTAGACTTTGTGTGACTGAAGTTACTTTAGCAACCCGAGAAAACGCTTGAAGCTGTAAAAAACAACTAATACTTTATTATCCTTCTATAGCACTCACATCAGGTACTAATGTGTCCTTGCTTATATGCATCACATGTGGTAGTCGTAATACATAGTCCTTCTATAGCGACACACATGTGTACTAATTGTCCTTCTATAGCACACATGTGTACTAATTACGTGCTTCTATAGCCATACATGTGGACTTCGATTAGGTCGCTATCTATGTAGCACACATGTGTCTATAATGAGTCGCTTCCATAGCACACATATGTACTGTATATTTAGTCCTATAGGCACACATGTGGTTCTATTTGGCCTTTCTAGAGCACAACATGTGTACTCTATTAGTCCATTCTATAGCACACATGTTACTATATTGTCCTTCTATAGCTTGTAGTAGGCCTAGGTGAAGGTTGGGTTAAGTTAGTTTGTCTTTGCAAATTAGTACGAAAATAGTTTTTCCGGTTTGTCCAAATTTAATAGGTACGATTTCTAATTTCCTAATTGTGTTGTATGTTGTCTGGATATATGTACATGGTCTCATGGTTACGGGTAAGTACGCCAACACTAGGATGAGGCCGCTAGATCGTTCCAGCATAAAGAGAGCTTGGGCTACAAGACTTTTTTCAACAGAGAGGAGTAAAGAGAGAGCCTATAAGAGAGTTCTACAAGAGAGGCCTACAGATAGACTCCGACATGAGAGGGTCCTACGAGAGAGGGCCTCAAGAATGGGGGCCTACAAGATGAGGGCCCTACAATAGATGCCTATCAAGAATCTACAAAGAGACCTACAGATGAGGCCCTTCAAGAGTCGGTCTTACAATGAGGCCTACAAGCAGAGACCTACAAATAGGTGCTACAAAAGGATCTACAAGGAGGCCCTACATAGAGCCTACAAGAGAGGTCTCTCAAGAGAGGGCCTACAAGAGAGAGCCTACAATAGAGGACTACCAAAGAGGCCTATTGAAGGCCTACAAAGAAAAGGACTATAAAGAGACCTACAAGAGATACTACAAGGAGAGACCTACAAGAGGGTGGTCCTACCGGTGCTGGTAGAGGCCGTACATAGAGTAGGCCTTCATAATGGAGATAGGCCTACGATAGAGAGACCTATAAGAGAGAGAGCCATACATCAAGAGTACTACAGAGGGCTAGCAAGAGAGACATACAAGACGAGACCCTACAATAGAGACGCTTGACTAGAGAGACCTAGTGGGCGAGAGACGCTACAGGAGTAGACCGGGTGCA
Source organism: Procambarus virginalis (assembly GCA_020271785.1). NCBI lineage: Eukaryota > Metazoa > Arthropoda > Malacostraca > Decapoda > Cambaridae > Procambarus > Procambarus virginalis. The sequence continues at coordinate 68,440 of WNGS01001013.1, read as the reverse complement.
GAAGGACCTACAATGAGACCTACAGAGAGACCTGACGCAGATCGCCTGACAGGAGAGATCCTACAGCAGAGAACCCTACCAGAGAGACCTACAAAGAGCGTATCAATAGAGACACAAAAGAGAGACACACATGAGAGAGACACACAAGAGAGGCCTACAAGAGAGGCCTACAAGAGAGACCTACAGGAGAGACCTACAAGAGAGACTTACAAGAGAGGCCTACAAGATAGAGGCCTACAAGAGAGGCCTACAAGAGAGACCTACAAGTAAATGCCTACAAGAGAGGCCTACAGGAGAGGCCTACAAGAGAGACCTACAGGAGAGACCTACAAGAGAGACATACAGTATGAGGCCTATAAAGGATGCATACAAGATAGATCACCGAGAGACCGACAAGAGAGGCCTATAAGAGAGGCCTATAAGAGAGACCTACAAGAGCGACCTACAAGAGAGGCCTACAAGATAGAGGCCTACAAGAGAGGCCTATAAGAGAGGCCTATAAGAGAGGCCTATAAGAGAGGCCTATAAGAGAGGCCTATAAGAGAGGCCTATAAGAGAGGCCTATAAGAGAGGCCTATAAGAGAGGCCTATAAGAGAGGCCTATAAGAGAGGCCTATAAGAGAGGCCTATAAGAGAGGCCTATAAGAGAGGCCTATAAGAGAGGCCTATAAGAGAGGCCTATAAGAGAGGCCTATAAGAGAGGCCTATAAGAGAGGCCTATAAGAGAGGCCTATAAGAGAGGCCTATAAGAGAGGCCTATAAGAGAGGCCTATAAGAGAGGCCTATAAGAGAGGCCTATAAGAGAGGCCTATAAGAGAGGCCTACAATAGAGACCTACAAGAGAGGCCTACAAGACAGAGGCCTACAAGAGAGGCCTATAAGAGAGGCCTATAAGAGAGGCCTATAAGAGAGGCCTATAAGAGAGGCCTATAAGAGAGGCCTATAAGAGAGGCCTATAAGAGAGGCCTATAAGAGAGGCCTATAAGAGAGGCCTATAAGAGAGGCCTATAAGAGAGGCCTATAAGAGAGGCCTATAAGAGAGAGGCCTACAAGAGAGGGCTACAAGAGAGACCTACAAGTAAATGCCTACAAGAGAGGCCTACAGGAGAGGCCTACAAGAGAGACCAACAAGAGAGCCTACATGAGAGACCTACAATAGATTGAACAACAAGCGGAGACCTACAAGAGAGACCTACAAGAGAGGCCGACAAGAGAGACCTACAAGAGACCTACAAGAGACCTACAAGAGACCTACAAGAGACCTACAAGAGACCTACAAGAGACCTACAAGAGACCTACAAGAGACCTACAAGAGACCTACAAGAGGCATACAAGAGAGAGGCCTATAAGAGAGGCCTATAAGAGAGGCCTATAAGAGAGGCCTATAAGAGAGGCCTATAAGAGAGGCCTATAAGAGAGGCCTATAAGAGAGGCCTATAAGAGAGGCCTATAAGAGAGAGGCCTACAAGAGAGGGGCCTACAAGAGAGGCCTAAACAAAGAAGGCCTACGAGAGGCCCATACATGAGGAGACCTACAGAGATGGCAATCAAAGAGAGAGGCCTACCAGAGAGTAGGCCTTACAAAGAGTAGGCCTACAGAGAGTCCTACAAGAGAGACCTACAAAAGAGACCTACAAGAGAGGCCTACAGAGAGGCCGACAAGAGAGGCCTACAAG
>WNGS01001011.1:63756-75289 GCA_020271785.1 Procambarus virginalis | reverse complement strand
GGCATATGCTCTGATGTTATCCTCTTGATATGAGCTTCAGGGACAGGTCTGGCGTGATATCAACCCCCAGGTCTTTTCTCTCTCTCTGACTCCTGAAGTATTTCATCCCCAATGTACCTTTATCTGGTCTCCTGCTCTCCTACACCCTATCTTCATTACATTACATTTGGTTGGTTAAACTCAACAGCCATTTGTTCGACCATTCCTCAGCTTGTCAGGTCTTCTTGAAGCTCAAGGTCCTCTCTGTTTAATCCTTCTCATAATTTTGGCTCGTCGCAAACATTGAGAAAGAATGATATACCCTCGGGAGATCATTTACGTATATCAGAAACAGATAGGCCAGTACAGAGCCCTGTGGACTTCCACTGGTGACTTCACGCCATCGTGAGGTCTCATCCCTCACTGTAACTCTCTGCTTCCTATTGCTTAGGTACTCCCTTATCCCTGAGCGCCCTACCATGTACTCCTGCCTGTTTCTCCAGCTTATGTACCACCCTTTATGGGTACTGTGTCAAAGGCTTTCCGAACAGTCCAAAAAATGACAGTCCGCCCACCTTCTCTTTCTTGCTTAATCTTTGTCACCTGATCGTAGAATCTATCAAGCCTGTAAGGCAGATTTACCCTCCTGAACCCATGTGATGGGATTTGTCACGAAGTCTCCTTCTCTCCAGATGTGTTACAGTTTTTTCTCACGAATCTTCTCCATCACCTTGGCATGGTATACAAGTAAGGACACTGGCCTGTAGTTCAGTGCCTCTTGCTGTCCCTTTTTGTATATTGGGACACATTAGCCAGTCTTCCATATTCTGGTAGGTCCCCCGTTCCAGTGACTTACTATACACTATGAGAGTGGAAGCAAAGTGCCCTCACACTCTTTCAATACCCAGGGAGATTCCCTCGGCCCAACAGCTTTTCTCACATCCATCCAATAGTGCTTTGACCTCCTCTCTGTAATTTCGAACCTATCCAAGGTCCTGGTTTTCTCCCCTCTCCAGCGCCGTGATCCTCACCTGTCTATTGTAAGACCTCCTGGAACTCTTTGTTGAGTTCTTCACACACCTCTTTGTCATTCTCTGTTACCTGTCCTCAGCCCTAAGTTTAATACCTGTTCTTCACTGTTGTCTTCCTCTGATGTGACTGTGGTAGAGCTTTGGTTCGTCTTGGCTTTGTTAGCTATATCATTTTATACCTTTTCTCGCTTCTCTTTCACCTGACGATACTCTTCCTGGTTCTCTGGTATCTCTCTCTACTTTCTGGTGTTCTGTTATGACGGAAGTTCCTCCACGCCCTTTTGTTCAGTTCTTGCTTCATACATGTCCCTATTAACCAGGATTCTTCCTTTGCTTCTCTGTGTTTCCTTTGGGCCGGGAGAACCTGTTACGCCTCCTGACATTTGGGTAACATAGTCCCATACTTACGACTTTCCTGAGTCTGTGTCCAAGTATTCATAGGAAATTCATCTTTCATATTCCCTTCGGTAGCCGCCTTGTTCCAGTTCCTTTTTGGGGGGATAATTCCTAGCTCCAGTACTCAATAAATACACTTGACTCATCCCACCACAAACTGTGTGTGTGTGTGTGTGTGTGTGTGGTTGTGTGTGTGTGTGCTGTGTGTGTGTGTGTGTGTTGTGTGTGTGTGTGTGTGTGTGTGTGTGTGCATGGTGTGTACTCACCTATTTGTACTCACCTAGTTGTGCTTGCGGGGTTGAGCTCTGCTCTTTGGTCCCGCCTCTCAACCGTCAATCAACAGGTGTACAGTTTCCTGAGCCTAATGGGCTCTATCATATCTACTTTGAAACTGTGTATGGAGTCAGCCTCCACCACATCGCTTCCTAATGCATTCCATTTGTCAACCACTCTGACACTAAAAAAGTTCTTTCTAATATCTCTGTGGCTCATTTGGGCACTCAGCTTCCACCTGTGTCCCCTAGTGCGTGTGCCCCTTGTGTAAACAGCCTGTCTTTATCAACCCTGTCGATTCCCCTGAGAATCTTGAATGTGGTGATCATGTCCCCCCTAACTCTTCTGTCTTCCAACGAAGTGAGGTTTAATTCCTGCAGTCGCTCCTCGTAGCTCATACCTCTCAGCTCGGGTACTAGTCTGGTGGCAAACCTTTGAACCTTTTCCAGTTTAGTCTTATGCTTGACTAGATAGGGACTCCATGCTGGAGCCGCATACTCCAGGATTGGTCTGACATATGTGGTATATAATGTTCTGAAAGATTCCTTACACAAGTTTCTAAAGGCCGTTCTTATGTTAGCCAACCTGGCATATGCTGCTGATGTTATCCTCTTGATATGAGCTTCAGGGACAGGTCTGGCGTGATATCAACCCCCAGGTCTTTCTCTCTCTCTGACTCTTGAAGTATTTCATCTCCCAAATGATACCTTGTATCTGGTCTCCTGCTTCCTACCCCTATCTTCATTACATTACATTTGCTTGGGTTAAACTCTAAGCCATTTGTTCGACCATTCCTGCAGCTTGTCCAGGTCTTCTTGAAGTCTCAAGCTGTCCTCCTCTGTCTTAATCCTTCTCATAATTTTGGCGTCGTCAGCAACATTGAGAGGAATGAGTCTATACCCTCTGGGAGATCATTTACGTATATCAGAAACAGGATAGGTCCAAGTACAGAGCCCTGTGGGACTCCACTGGTGACTTCACGCCAGTCTGAGGTTCTCCCCTCACTGTAACTCTCTGTTTCCTATTGCTTAGGTACTCCCTTATCCACTGGAGCGCCCTACCTGTTACTCCTGCCTGTTTCTCCAGCTTATGCATCAACCTTTTGGGGTACTGTGTCAAAGGCTTTCCGACAGTCCAAAAAATGCAGTCCGCCCACCTTCTCTTTCTTGCTTATTCTTGTCACCTGATCGTAGAATTCTATCAAGCCTGTAAGGCAAGATTTACCCTCCCTGAACCCATGTTGATGGGTTTGTCACGAAGTCTCTTCTCTCCAGATGTGTTACTAGGTTTTTTCTCACAATCTTCTCCATCACCTTGCATGGTATACAAGTTAAGGACACTGGCCTGTAGTTCAGTGCCTCTTGTCTGTCACCTTTTTGTATATTGGTACTACATTAGCAGTCTTCCATATTTCTGGTAGGTCCCCCGTTTCCAGTGACTTACTATACACTATGGAGAGTGGTAAGCAAAGTGCTCCTGCACACTCTTTCAATACCCATGGCGAGATTCCATCCGGCCCAACAGCTTTTCTCACATCCAGCTCCAATAGGTGCTTTTTGACCTCATCTCTTGTAATTTCGAACCTATCCAAGGTCACCTGGTTTGCTGCCACCTCTCCCAGCGCCGTGATATCTCCCTGTTCTATTGTAAAGACCTCCTGGAACCTTTTGTTGAGTTCTTCACACACCTCTTTGTCATTCTCTGTGTACCTGTCCTCGCCCACCCTAAGTTTAATCACCTGTTCCTTCACTGTTGTCTTCCTCCTGATGTGACTGTGTAGTAGCTTTGGTTCAGTCTTGGCTTTGTTAGCTATATCATTTTTATACCTTTTCTCAGCTGCTCTTCTCACACTGACATACTCGTTCCTGGTTCTCTGGTATCTCTCTCTACTTTCTGGTGTTCTGTTATTACGGAAGTTCCTCCATGCCACTTTTGTTCAGCTCCTTTGCTTTCATACATTCCCTATTAAACCACGGATTCTTCCTTTGCTTCTCTGTTTTTTCCTGTTGGGCTGGGACAAACCTGCTTACAGCCTCCTGACATTTTTGGGTGACATAGTCCATCATGTCTTGTACGGACTTGGTTCCGAGTTCTGTGTCCCAATGTATATCCCATAGGAATTTATTCATCTCCTCATAGTTTCCCTTTCTGTACGCCAGCCCTTTGGTTCCCAGTTCTTTTTTGGGGGTGATAATTCCTAGCTCAACCAGGTACTCAAAGCTCAATACACTATGATCACTCATTCCCAAGGGGGCTTCCAACTTAACTTCCCTTATATCCGACTCATTTAGGGTAAATATCAAATCCAGCAAGGCTGGTTCATCCCCTCCTCTCATTCTTGTCGGTCGGCCTGTAGAAGTGCATATGTGATTTGGAGCATTCTGTATCTGCCATCGACCGGGCCAGGCACCCAGAAAGGTAAGTGCGTCAAAACATACCCCTATTCTAGTTAAAACTACTACTGAAAACTAACGAGTGGACAGAACTCCCCAATTGAAAACGAGCAAATGAGCATGAAGTCATACATGCCGCGCCGCTTGTCTGCGCAGCTTCCCTCCTTCCCGGGAGGGGGAAAGGGGGAGCCCCAGACCCTTCGCACCGACTATCCACACCTCAGTTCTCGGCTGATGGGTTTATGGCTCGGTCGTGTGGCTCCAGCTACTGATTCTCTCTATGTTATGCTGTACCTTATGTCCAGTACTACTCTTTCGGTGACGTGCAAATTGGAAGTAATATTTACAGGTACTTGGGCTACATGTGCTTAGGGTTCCCTTCCCTGAGTGCCCTGTAAGTACCACCCTTGGGGCTTGGGGTTATCTTCCACAAGTCACCTTGGGGTCTACCTCTGTTGGTATTTTGCTGCTCAGTGATTGACTGCCTTGAGAGTGTTGGGGGGGGGCGGGTTCGTCCTCCTCATTAACCTTGGGGTAAGTGGTAATTTTACGCTGATAGGGGAGTGGGGTACTGCGCAGGTAGTTTTCACCTATTACAGCGGCCGGCTCTCTTCCTCCTGGATATGTTGTCCTCTTACAGGGTTTTTCTTTTCATTTTTTTCTGCCTGGTGGGAGAGGGGTCTGTGTTTGTTTCCCTACAAAAACTTATCTTTTTGTTAGGCCTATAGAAGCCTATATGTTATCTTAGGGTTTTGACCTCCTGTGTTCGGTCGTACCAACTGCTTGGCCCCCTGTGAGTGGACATGTCCTGGGGGTTCAGTTTTAGAAGTTAGTTTGGTAGACTTGGGCACTGGTTAGCAGTACCCTGCATGGGCTTACCCTTAGCGATAACAGTCTAAGGGCCCTGGGAAACCCTGTTGGGGTGCAATGGGTCCGATGGATGTGACCCCTGGGTCCCTTCTCGCTTTGTGCAAGTTTGAGGGTTGCTCTGTCCCCTTGTCTCAGGGCGACGCTCATTGTTTTTACATCCGTCATGCTGCCTGTTGGGTCGGTGACACCTTTGACCCTGAGTCCTGCGAGCATTGTTGCTTGTTTGTGACTCAATTCGCCCAATCAACTGATGACAATATTCGGGTGCAGGCATCTCAGGCGCTGCATGCTATGTATAGGTTGCTGCAACATGCTAGGTTGGTTGCTACCCCGGATGCCCCGAGGCTGCCCCGCTTTGCTTATAGGAACCAGGACTTGGGAGTGTTGGTTGCTTTGGCCTGATTCCGTCTGCACCCCCTTGTTTGTCCCCCTGCTGTAGTTCATTCTAGTCCCCCCATCCCTTTTTTTTCTGGCTCCGAAGCGTCTGAGGGCTTCGAGGTCGGTTCGGGGTTTAGAGGATCCTGAGACTCAGGCACTTTCAGGGGTTGCCCCACTTCTGGGGTGGTGACGGAGGCATTAGAGTCGGTTCTTCCTGCCGTGGTGACGGGGTTTGACCAGTGAGCCCCCTTCCTTCCTGCTTTTCCAGTTGCCCCAGCTTTTTCTTGTGAGGGCTGAGCTTTGGAGGATGACTCGTCCCCGGGGCCTGATATGGAGGTTCCCAGGTTTGGTGAGGGGCTGACTTGGGGGTCTTGGGCCCTGCTGGACCTCGCCTGGGTTTTCCAACCCTCAGAGCGGGGCTTTCTTTTACTAGAAGTGGGGGTTTTCCTTTCCTCCCTCTGCATTTGAGTTGGATTTGGATTCAGTCCCTCCCCGGGTTAGGTTCCATATCCCTTCGGGTCCTTCAGTTCCATTCTTCCAGAGGTTATCGGCTTCCCGCATCTTGCCTACTGAGGTGTGGGCACCCATTGCAGCTTACTCCCCTGTGCAACCCAGAATTTGCCTCTGTAATAGATCCATTATCCTTCAGGTTTGGGTCTTCGTCTCCATACTGGGTTCATTATGAGGTTCCGGAGTCGTCCTGGCTTGCGGACTGCCCGTTGTTGTCGTTGGATGCTTGGAGTACTTTGTGTCATACCTAAGTACAACACAAAGTATGTTGGCGGTGGTCCAGGTTTACCTGGGGGGCGACTTCGAGCACCTCAATTAGTGTTTGTTCACCCCTGTCCTTCTGCAGGATGTTGATGTGGTTGAGCTACACTTGCAGGTTCCCTCCCTGTCTGCTGCACTTGTGGCTGAGGACTTGCGTGCTCATGGCCTGCTGGCCTCGGTCTTGCAATTCTTTTACCTCCTGGAGCTGTCTTTGGATTGGCTTGCCGAGGATGTAGAGGCGCTTGGGGCCATTCCTGGGTCAAGTGCCATGGTTTCGGCGTGTGGGTCGTCTGCGCTGCTGAAGCTGTTTGCACTGATCCTGCGGAATGCAGTGTCGCGGTTTTTCGCCGCACGTGTTGGCAGGTTGTGCTCGCTTCTTCTTTGTAATCTGCTTGGGCCCTGGCTCTTAGAATTTCTTCGATTTTTTGTCCTTTGCTGTTTGCAGAGTCTGCGGTTGGGCAGTGTCTGCAGGCGGCCTCAGTTAGTTGTCGTCCGATGTCGGACTTGTTGATCCTTTGGGGGTCCTGGGATGGGGGGGAGGGTTCCTCCCAGAATAGTCATGCCAGGGCTAGGGGTTCCTAGGCCCACAGGTGCCAGTTTCAGAGACGGTGCCACTTTCAGAACCGTCTGCATCTGATCGGCGCAGTGATCGCTCTGTGCGCAGGTCGGGTTCTCGTAAGTGGTGGGGGCCTTTCCGCGGTTTGCCCCATGGATGGGGTGATGGGGGAAAGGCTTGCTCTGTTCACTCACGCCTGGTTTCACGATTTGTGGGCTTTTCGGGTCGTTTCCGATGGCCTGCTTTGGCGTTGAGTGGCCCCTCCTCCTTCAGGAGGTTCGGGGCTGACACGGCAGGCCTCTTCTCCTCCGTTCTGTCGGGTCATCTCGGATTGGGTGCACTTGGGCGTTTTCGAAACGACGATGTCTATGGGTTTCCCGCCTGTTCCCAGTCACAAAACTGGACTGTGCTGACCTGCGGTTAATTCTGGACTTGTCCCGTCTGAACCCTTTGGTTTCTTGCCCCTCCTTTTGGATAACTACTCTGTCCCGGGTCCAGCTTCTGTTGGAGCCAGCCGCTTTGATGGTGTCCCTGGACCTCAAGGATGCGTATTGGCATGTCCTGATTCATCCAGCGTTCAGGGACTGGCTCGGTTTTGTAGTGGGGCATCTCAGTTACTGCTTTTATTGTCTCCCATTTGGGTTGAACCTGGCTCCTCGCGTGTTCATACACCCTACCCAGGTTGTAGTGGCCCATCTGCATCTTTTAGGTGTTCGGGTGTTGGCCTATCTCGATGACTGGCTGGTATGGGCTTCAAGTCGGTCAGTGTGTCTGCACACCAGGTATTTGGTTCTTTCCCAGCTTGCCGGGTTTGGGTTCCTGGTGAACTGGTGGAAGTCCCATCTGGTCCCCTCCCAGGTTCAGACCTGGCTGGGTCTTGTGTGGGACTCTTGGACCGCTTCCTTGTCTCCCTCCAGTCTCTCTCCTTCGGCTGCAGTCCTGCATGTGCTTGTTTTTGGGGGGCTCCTGGGTCACTCAGCGGTTGCTTGAGGACTTGTGTGGGAGCCTGAACTTTGTGATGATGGTCTTCCCGCCGGGTCGGGTTTGGCTTCGTCGGCTGTTCTGGTTCCTTCGGGGATGTCCCTTCTGCCTCTCTCTCACGATTGCTGGGTTCGACCCTTGGGGACCTTGCAGCGGCTGCTGAGTTGCCAACTTCCTCTTCGGGTTTTTCGGGGCTCATTGCCTTGGTGCCTACCCAAGCCCTCACTCGATGTGTTCACGAAACAAAGCTGCCGGAGAAATATACGAAAATTCATATTTGTAAATAGAGTGGTAGACGGTTGGAACAAGTTAAGTGAGAAGGTGGTGGAGGCCAAAATCGTCAGTACAGTACAACCTCGATTCAACATACTTTATGGGACCAACCCCAGTTCGTTGGAGCACTGGATTCGTTGCAAGAGGTGACCTTCAGGAGGTGTTTGTGTCAGTGTCTTTTTTTTTCTTGTAGACAATAAAAAGGCATTATCATATTATATACTGAACCTATATATTATTACTCTACTAACAAATACTGTGTTACATTTGTTATTTACCTTATTGTTGGAGTTATGTCCATCTTGAAATCTCATGGAGTTGTGAATGCTGTACAGGAAATACATACTGTAGTGTGTTATGCCGTTAACACTGCGTTGAGTAGTTCTGCTGTATCTTGAGTACTACAATAAAGTTTATGAAAACTATTATACACTAAAATTACTGCAACTTTAATTTTAACACTATGTTTTGATTTGTCAAGAGGCTGGGGTGTTCATTCCGTGACTTTGTTGGACATTATCTGCACAATCAAGGAACATCTGTGCACCATGTTGGCTCCAAATGCACTCATTGTGTCAGTGATGGCTGACTGGTGGGTGGATGGGCAGGCAGGCAGGGATGGAGAGGCTGAAATGTAGGCAGGCAGGCAGGAAGAGGCAGGGAGGGAGGCAGGCAGGAAGTGGCAGGGAGGGAGGCAGGCAGGAAGAGGCAGGGAGGGAGACAGGCAGGCAGAGCTTGGGAGGGAGGTAGGCAGGGAGAGGCTGGGATGTAGGCAGGCAATGCTTGGGAGGGAGGCAGGCAGGGAGAGGCTGGAAGGGAGGCAGACAGGGAGAGGCTGGGAGGGAGGCAGGCACGGAGGGAGACAGGCACGGAGGGAGGCAGGCAGGCAGAGCTTGGGAGGGAGGCAGGCAGGCAGAGCTTTGGAGGGAGGCAGAGCTTGGGAGGGAAGCAGGCATGGAGGGAGACAGGCACGGAGGGAGGCAGGCAGGCAGAGCTTGGGAGGGAGGCAGGCAGGCAGAGCTTTGGAGGGAGGCAGAGCTTTTGGAGGGAGGCAGAGCTTGGGAGGGAGGCAGGCAGGCAGAGGCTAGGAGGGAGCCAGGGAGGAAGGCAGGCAAGCAGAGGCTGGATGGGAGGCAGGCAGGCAGAGGCTGGAAGGGAATCAGGCAGAGGCTGGGAGGGAGGCAGGCAGAGGCTGGGAGGGAGCCAGCGAGGGAGGCAGGCAGGCAGAGGCTGGGAGGGAGCCAGGGAAGGAGAGGATGGAGATGGACTGACGGATGGATTGATGGAAGGATGGAGGGAGGGATGGAAAGATGGATGATTTGAGGGAGGGAGGGAGTAAATGGAGGTATGGGTGTTGATTTGAGCAGAGTGTAATTACCTAAGTGTAATTACCTAAGTGTAATTACCTAAGTGTAGTTACAGGATGAGAGCTACGCTCGTGGTGTCCCGTCTTCCCAGCACTCTTTGTCATATAACGCTTTGAAACTACTGACGGTTTTGGCCTCCACCACCTTCTCACTTAACTTGTTCCAACCGTCTACGACTCTATTTGCGAAGGTGAATTTTCTTACGTTTCTTCGGCATCTGTGTTTAGCTAGTTTAAATCTATGACCTCTTGTTCTTGAAGTTCCAGGTCTCAGGAAATCTTCCCTGTCGATTTTATCAATTCCTGTTACTATTTTGTACGTAGTGATCATATCGCCTCTTTTTCTTCTATCTTCTAGTTTTTGCATATTTAATGCCTCTAACCTCTCCTCATAGCTCTTGTCCTTCATTTCTGGGAGCCACTTAGTGGCATGTCGTTGCACCTTTTCCAGTTTGTTGATGTGCTTCTTAACCCTTCAATTGCGCATCGCATTATATGATGCGTTGACCGACTTGCAGAAAATGGCGCGTCGCATCATATGATGCGTTGGAGTACTACGCAAGATTTAAACGGCCCGCGGATACACGGGGTTCACCACACCTTCATCAGGGCTCTTGTAAACAGATGCCATTTTAAAAAAAATCGTGGGCCAAACTCCCGGGTGTTAGGGGCCTCAGTATCGAGTAAGCTACCAAGCCTGACGCACGCAGCATGAGCTCACAGCACTGCTGTTCAGCTTGTGACCACAGCATCGCCTAAAAATGCCATAATATACTTGTTCATGCTATTATGTAGCGATAATATTATTACAGAAGACCCCCTGACTGTGATAAAACTGACCATGGGTCTGATAATAAGAGGATTGTGATGATATTTAGCGCTGTGCTCCATGGAGGGAGGAGTAATGCTGTGGGAGGGAGGGTGGTGGCGTTGTTATCTGACTGTGTGTGGCCACCTTTTATTGACTGCACTCACCATACCAGCTTAGCGGTTCGTTATGGTGAACACAAATGTAGCTACTTATATATAACGTGTGTATAGAGAGTATAAACAGCAAGAGTAGGTGGTTGGGAGCCGCCATTTTGGTGAGAGGAGCGTCGTCTGCAGGAATTATCGTGTTGTTTACTGGTGATCACGTCTTTGGGCACCATACCAGTTTACTTGTACAAGTCTGGTGAATAAAACCGGTAGATATTTATATATAATGTGTGTATTGTCGGGGTTTCACGGTGTTCTCGTTAGAGAAGGGTTAAAGCAACAATAGACTGGATCTCCTTTCCAGGTGGTTGCTCCAACAATAACCCTTACTCACCGTCGTTCGGCGGGTCTTCCCTCAATCCTCTAGGCTCCACTGCTGGCCTCGGAGAGTACCCCAGTCGGTCTCACAACCGGCCTTTATATTGTAAGATGAGTGGGGGCACAGATCGTTCCCTCAATCTGTGGCCCGCCCCGGCACCGAACTCTTATACAGCCTTCAAGGTCGCCAACTGGTTTTTTTAGATGTCCAGTAACATTGCAGTGGTCAGGTGTAATTGTGGCAAGAGCCAAAATCCAGTAATATAGTATCAGGCAGGTCACTCTACTTTATATCATTACACGGTCACAAGATAAATGGAGGGGATGATATCAAACACCAAAGAGTTTTGGTATTTTACTTAAAAGACAACGAGAAATATATAAGCATTAATGTATCAGGATTAATATATGACAATTGCTCCATTCATAGCATAATATTCTAGAGCGCACCGATATGGTAACATCGGCACGTGTCTCCTGTCAGACTCAGCTGACGGGACCCTCGCGATCGTGGGAACAGACTAGTACTTGTTTTCTAATTGTCACGATCCCCGTTTATTTAACTTTTTTCAAAACACTATTCAACGTTCACAGGGTTTACTTATGATTTCACTGGCCTCACGATCAACATCTTATTCACAATACTCTCACAGTGACTTTTCACCGTACCAAAAGATTACTCTATTCTTAATAATATTTACTGTGAATGCACTCACTTGATCACTGAACTTTTCTTTATATCTATACTTTCTCTTAAAGAGATATCACTGACGATCACTCCACGTATATGATATTATTCAGTACACAGGCATGTCATATATAAATCAGTAATAAAATGTCAGGCATATATATCTATATACATCATGAAGATCAATACACAGGCATTTATATTAATAGATCATAGAGATCAACACACAGGCATTTATATCGATAGATTATAGAGATCAATCCACAGGCATTATATCGATAG
>WNGS01001011.1:25393-39332 GCA_020271785.1 Procambarus virginalis | reverse complement strand
TGGTAGTATCAGACCTAACCGTATGTGTTTTCGATCTACGGAAAGCCTCCTAGTGTAACTGATAATGCTTACTCACAGTTTTGTATGATCGAGCAACAGAGATTTTACAGAGAATAGAGATGTGTGGGTTGACTGCATCTATCTGGACCTAAAAAAGGCCTTTCGGACAGAGTTACCCATAAGAGGTTCTGGAAACTAGAAAATAATGGAGGGGTGACATGTAAGCTACTAACATAGGATGAACAATTTCCTACATGACAGAGAAACGTGCGAGGGCTGTAAGCAGAGGCAAGGTATCGGATTGGGGAAATGTCCCCGAGTGTTGAGTACAACAGGGTTCAGTTCTTGCACCGGTAATGGTTATTGTCTAGTCATAAACGATCTAGCCAGAGGGATTACAGAATTACAGTGAACATGTTTGCTGATGCTGCGAAGATAATAGGAAAGATAAAAAAACGTGATGATTGTCATGCCCTTCAAAAGCCTGGACAAACATACGTATTTTGAGAGCAACACTTGCGAAATGGAATTTAATGTTAATAAATGGCCATGTTATGGAATGTGGAATTGCTGAACATAGACCCCACACTAACCTATAAATTATGTGAGGAATCTTAAAAAAGTCTGATAAAAAAGGGATCTAGGGGTGCGTTAGATAGAAAGACTGTCACCTGAGGCACCCACATCAAGAACCTTTGTGGCGAGGAGCCCGATGCTATCACGTTTCCAACTTCAGATTCCCTTTTAAATACATGGATGGAGAATACTAAAGAAAGTGTTCACGACTTTTATTAGACCAAAGCTGGAAAAATATGCATCGGTTGTAATGGTGCCCTATATCCTTACCCTTAAATGGCGCAATAGCTATATACCATTGACAAAACCCACAGGCGTATACAAAAAAATAGGTGGCCTATAGGGGATATACGGTATATATAAAAAAAAAAAAACTATTATTTTCTCCTAACATGTTAATTTGTTGTCACTGATCACGGGAAAAATAGTAAAAAGATCGTCAGTTGATGATATATTGTGGCCGTATAGGGCAGGGAAGCGTCTTGCACAAAACAGGCGCTCACTCAGCATGCGTTCCAGGCAGTCTGTTGATCGCCAGCTTGGTCAGGCCGGAGTTGGCACAAAGATATAATTACCTATTATTTCAATGTCTCTGATCTATTTTTTCTTTGTTTTATGCTGTAATATTATTCAGTCGTGTGTAGTGTGATATATTTATATAAGGAAATGGGTGAATCATCGCTGTACTCAATAATATGGTGTGCAGATTGTTGATTCAATTATGTTCATACAAACAGGTAACAAATACTTTGTCGGTTGTTACACCATATACACACAGGTTATAAGTAAGTATCTGCATGTTTTGCATGCATGCAAATATATAAGCATGTTTTGTTCACCATAATCAACCACCAAGTTGATATAGCGAGTCAAAAAGCAACAAGAAATGACCGCCACACACCAGCAACCACTCGCTGCCACTCCTTCAACAACGCCTCACTCACCCACTTTCTCCTCCAACCATACTGTTTTTGCTTTTATTTCACTATATACAGACGCTATATATAAGTATTTACATTCGTGTTCACCATACGAACCCACTAAGTTGGGATGCTGAGTGGTCAGTGGCAGCCCGCCACTGGCGGCCACTGCCAATGATGGACCTCACAGTCAGCTGATTGCTACCGCCCTCAAGGCCACACGCACTATTTCTCCACCAACAATACTTGCTGTGGTGTTATACGCTATATACGAGGAACGGTGTCCCACCACTTCTAATTCTCCCACGCCTGCTGTGAGAGTCTTGTCCACTATTCCTCGAGCGTTCTCTACATTGCAGGAGTCAATTGAACATATGTGGGAGAGAGTAGTATTCCGAAGAGCCGAGATATTCAATTTGCAGACATAATAGAACATTTTTCCTGTGGGATAGGCCCTTTTAGGGAGCCAATATGTCGCTGGCGAGTCTGTTCTCCGCCAAAACTGTGTGACGGCAGTGGACGCCAGATTGTCCACCGTCAGCGACATGGCACTGAGATCGGCCAATGGAATGAAACCACCTTTGGGTAAAAGTGACGTCACCATAGGCAGGGGGCCAGTCCAGCCGTAGTTGGGCGCCAGGAGAGATCAGTCTTTCACGGACACGTCCGAGAGGTAGGACGCTCGATCGGTCGTCCTGTCAGATTGACGGATTACCCAAGCTCCGGTAGATATAAACGTCTCCTGTTGTCAGCACACACCCTGAGAGGTCTTCCTAGCAACCCCGAAGGCAGCCTCAGATAAGGAATTGGGACCAGAACTATGAGCAAGACAGGTGCTCAGGGACATGTGCGTTGCAGAAGTGGTGCCGGTGGCATCGACGGTGTACGTCATGTAGCGGTCCCCAGTAAGAGATCAGATTAGTGGCTGGGCCACCCCACCGTGAGTGAACCTGGGTGACAGCCTTGTCAACCAGGGTTGAACGTGTGATCGACGATCAGGTCAAGTTTGACAGTAACCCCACCTTCCGGGAACCCTACGAGTCAACACTTGGATGCAAGCAAGTCGAGAAGACTTCCCAAATACCCAGCGATAAATCTAGACGACGAGGGAAATTGACAGTGAAGTGAGATACAAGTGCTCTGAAGGCAGGGCATGGGGCTGTGCATTCTTTGCTCGTCTGGAACGGCTGGTAACTTCACAGAGACATTGTATTGGTGAGAGGCAGTTCCTTTGGGATTACAGTGACAAGGATTATTTGGGAAACGTGCGACGGGGTGCCGAGACGTAGGCTGGCTGCCGTAGTTGGGGAGGACACAGTTGACGGCCAGGAGCCCGACTTCGACCCTGCGACGTACTGTAGAGGAAGCCAGGGCACGGACCTGCTGGCTACAGAAGCGGCGAGACTGCGACATCCTAAGGCGTGGTGGGGGGGCTGGTGTTTCTGGATGACGAGTGCGAGAGCCTGGACCAGGAGGCTACAAACCCCAACTGTCATCCTAGATAGGTGAAGTAGGGTTTTACAGTTTACCCTCCCAATTCCTTTCCCCGGTTTTAGATTAGCTATATATATTCTGTTAAGGATATTTTATATTTCGTGAGGCAAGTCTCACTTGAGTTATAGTCACCGAGAGCACAGTATAGTGGTGAGGCTACCCAGAGGTCTCACAGCGTATCAGTTTACATATATATCATATGTGTGGGTGTGTGCAAGCACACAGATTCATCAGAGAATTTATTATGACTATTATTAATCTCCAGTGAGTATTATTATTATATAGTATATTGGTAGTAAACCAGATTTTGGTGTGTTGATCTCTATAATCTATTGCTTAGCGTCAAATTCTTTTCTCGTAAGCGTTGCAATGTTGCACGAAGAGCTTTGTCGTGTTCAGCTTGGGTACGGCCAAACAATGATGTCATCAGACATGTTGTCGCATTAGGTATATCTTGCAATACTGGCTGATGATGTGCTGGAATACTTCAGCAGCACTGTTAATACCAAAACTCAGGCGCTTGTACCTATACAGACCTCGATGTGTCGTAAACGTTGTGATGAATCGACTCTCATCATCAAGTTCAAGCTGATGATAGCCCTTGTTTAAATCTAACTTGCTGAATACAGTTGCACCATTCAAGCGGTAAATCATATCATCTACAGTGGGTGTAGGATGGCGTTCACGTATTATTGCCTTGTTGGAACACGCATGTCTACACAAATGCGTATCTCATCTGGATTCTTCGGCTTTGGTGGAGTGACAATTGGGCTTACCCATGGTGTTGGGCCTGTTACCGTTTCAATGATATCTAGTTCTATCAGCCTATCCAGTTCGGCATCGACTTTCTTGCGAGTATGGAATGGTTGTCGGCGATGTGTTTGGGCAACTGGAATTACATCTGGGTTGATATGCAGATGTACCTTGCTATCAGTATAACAACCTATGGATTTAAACCGATCAGAAAATTCAGCAACAATAGCATCAACATTGTTTGCAGATTCCACTGCTACAGCATTAGAAAGCTGAAGTAGCCCCAATTTGGTTGAAGTCTTGTAACTGAGTAAGACTCCTTTGCATTCCTAACAACATGGAATGTAGTAATGAGCATTGCATTCTTTGACTTAATCTCTGCAGTGAAAGTTCCAATCACTGGTAATGCTACCTTTGAAGCATAGGCAGTGGCTTTACCATTGTATTTTTCAAGCTTTGGTAACTGTTTTTTAAATTTCTCATAGTGGCACTCAGCAATGGTGTCAATGTTTGATCCAGTGTCAATGAGAATTTTGAGACAAATGCCAGCAATGTATACTATAGTCTCTGGGTTGTTTGGAAGATCATTCCATTTTGTGATTGATTGTACTCCATAAATATAATCACATTCACTGTCATCTGAGACTGGTTGTAATGAAATGTTGTCTTGTATATTATTAACATTCTTGATTTGAGGTGCAATATTGTGTTTGACACCTCGACTGCTATGACTTGATCCTCGTACATTGCTTTTATTTATTGATTGTGGTTTTTTTAGTGCGGAACGACACATAGCACCAAAATGATTTAGTTTTCTACACTCATAGCACTTCTTACCTTGTGCAGGACAAACATTATCTTGGTGTGGGTAGTCTCCTCCACAATTGTAACATTTATTATTGACAACCTCTGATGTGAGTCGTTGTGACTGCTTGAGTCTTGTTCCATGACTCCAGTTGTGATGTGGTTCTCAGCTCAATTTAATGTTAGGTTTGGCATGATATCTTCTATGATCATGGTGTCCTCCCTGAACCTTACATACTTCATGACTGTTAGTAACAGTGGCAGAACCATTGTTGGCACTGCACTCCATGATACGAGCATCACGTGCAGCATCTTCCATTCGACGAGCCATATCCAGTATCTTGGTAAGAGAACTTTCATCATCAACAAGTTCTAGAGCTCTTCGACGAAGACGTGTAGATGTGCATGTTTCAATTATTTGCTGTTTGATTTCGTTGTCAACATCAGCAAACTCACAATGGGTTGCTAAACCCTGCAGACGTGTATGGTATTGATCAACAGTTTCATTAGAGAGTTGTTTTGCTCTCCTGAAATGCATAATTTCCATAGCAGTATTTTGCCTTGGTTTGAAATGCTCAGTTAATTTGGCCTTGGCAGTGTCATAATCTTTGGCACCACCAGTATCTTTCAGTGTATCAAAGATATCACAAACTCTATCACCTGCATAATGAAGCAGAAAAGCACGCTTTCTTTCAGCACTTTTGATGTCAGAAACTATCAACAAATTTTCAAACCTTTTAAGCCATTTGACCCACCTCTGTGACAGGTTTGTCTGGTCACAGTCAGGATCAAATGCAGAAACTGAGGTATATTTGCCATTTTTACTGAATAAATTTAAACTTATCACTTAAATGTTCCTCAGAATATATAACACTTACTGCACTGTATATGTTATTCAAGAATTCACTGTAATTACTTTAATTTTGCAAAGCACACAAGCATTTTAATGCAAAAGTTCACAACAGTGCACAACACAGCAGCAACTGACTTCTTACCTAGCCCTTGTGTACATGTGTTGTTTCCTACTCACAGCAACACAGCAGTTGTTAGCAGTTGGTACAGCAGTTGTCAGCAGTTGGTACAGCAGTAGGCAGCAGTTGTCAGCAGTAGGCAGCAGTTGGTTCACAGCGTGAAGAATTTTGTAGCACGGAGCGTCGTTTCGTAACCAAAACATCGGGTTTTGTACACTGCATCAAAGCGTCGTTTCGTACACAGCGTCGGCACATTCCTCTCTCACAGCAACACTCAGCACAGCTTGGGTAGCACACAGCATTGGCCAGCACACAGCAATGGCCAGCACATAGCAACGATCAGCACACAGCAACAGTCAGCACACAGCATGGGGTTTGCATACAGCATCGGGTATGGTGCTCACAGACAGCTTCTCCTTCCTCCTCTGGGCGAGACAGCATGCTCCTTCCTTGTGTTTTGTTGAACAAAATACCTGCGTTCCCAGTTCATCCTCGTCGCCAGTGTGGTGTCTGTTTAGCTGAGATAGTCTTGGTAGTAAGGTTGATGTAAAGTCATTCCTGGTTACTGACTTTAATACTTAAAAGACGATTACATGATAGAGTAGCTCCCAAGCTTGGCAGGCGTCCTGTGTGCTGTTTACCTTCTCCAGTGGCGTCCAGCCGCCGCACATAGAAAACGGATGGTACCATTTTCTGTGAACATGACAGGCAGGAAGGGACGGAAGTAGTGAGAATTAGGGGGGAAAGGAAGGCTGGCAGGCACAGGCAGGCAGGCACGGCAGCTAGCTGGCAGGCAGGGAGTGAGTGGTAGTCACGCGGTTGAACCGCGTGACCTTGAGAGTATGGGATGTAGGGGGCGGGTGGTTTGTCGGTGGTGGGGGCGAGACCGGCTCATTCCCAAAGATAAGCATAACACACACTACCCGTTAGCATGATGGCAGGGAGGCAGGCTGGGATGGAGGCAGGCAGGCAGGCTGGGAAGGAGGCAGGCAGGCAGACTGGGAAGGAGGCAGGCAGGCAGACTGGGAAGGAGGCAGGCAGGCAGACTGGGAAGGAGGCAGGCAGGCAGGCTGGGAAGGAGGCAGGCAGGCTGGGAAGGAGGCAGGCAGGCAGACTGGGAAGGAGGCAGGCAGGCAGACTGGGAAGGAGGCAGGCAGGCAGACTGGGAAGGAGGCAGGCAGGCAGACTGGGAAGGAGGCAGGCAGGCAGGCTGGGAAGGAGGCAGGCAGGCTGGAAAGGAGGCAGGCAGGCAGACTGGGAGGAGGCAGGCTCGCAGACTGAGAAGGAGGCAGGCAGGCAGACTGGGAAGGAGGGAGGCAGGCAGGCTGGGAAGGAGGCAGGCAGGCAGGCTGGGAAGGAGGCAGGCAGGCAGGCTGGGAAGGAGGCAGGCAGGCAGACTGGGAAGGAGGCAGGCAGGCAGACTGGGAAGGAGGCAGGCAGGCAGACTGGGAAGGAGGCAGGCAGGCAGACTGGGAAGGAGGCAGGCAGGCAGACTGGGAAGGAGGCAGGCAGGCAGACTGGGAAGGAGGCAGGCTGGGAAGGAGGCTGGCAGGCAGGCAGGCTGGGAAGGAGGGAGGCAGGCAGGCTGGGAAGGAGGGAGGCAGGCAGGCTGGGAAGGAGGCAGGCAGGCTGGGAAGGAGGCAGGCAGGCTGGGAAGGAGGCAGGCAGGCAGGCAGGCTGGGAAGAAGGCAGGCAGGCAGGCAGGCTGGGAAGGAGGGAGGCAGGCAGGCTGGGAAGGAGGCAGGCAGGCAGGACTGGGAAGGAGGCAGGCAGGCAGACTGGGAAGGAGGCAGGCAGGCAGACTGGGAAGGAGGGAGGCAGGCAGGCTGGGAAGGAGGCAGGCAGGCAGGCTGGGAAGGAGGCAGGCAGGCTGGCTGGGAAGGAGGCAGGCAGGCAGGCTGGGAAGGAGGCAGGCAGGCAGGCTGGGAAGGAGGCAGGCAGGCAGGCTGGGAAGGAGGCAGGCAGGCAGACTGGGAAGGAGGCAGGCAGGCAGACTGGGAAGGAGGGAGGCAGGCAGGCTGGGAAGGAGGCAGGCAGGCAGGCTGGGAAGGAGGCAGGCAGGCAGACTGGGAAGGAGGCAGGCAGGCAGGCTGGGAAGGAGGCAGGCAGGCAGGCTGGGAAGGAGGCAGGCAGGCAGACTGGGAAGGAGGCAGGCAGGCAGACTGGGAAGGAGGCAGGCAGGCAGACTGGGAAGGAGGCAGGCAGGCTGGGAAGGAGGCAGGCTGGGAAGGAGGCAGGCAGGCTGGGAAGGAGGCAGGCAGGCTGGGAAGGAGGCAGGCAGGCAGGCAGGCTGGGAAGGAGGGAGGCAGGCAGGCTGGGAAGGAGGCAGGCAGGAAGCGATATATGGGTGTTGAAGTGAACCCGTGAACCACGTGACCTTTGAGAGTGTGTGTGTGTGTGTGTGTGTGTGTATGGGTTTGGGGTAGGGGTGGGGGAGGTGTGTCGGTGGTGGGAGAGGGACCGGCTGACTCCGTAAGCCTAGCCACACTCCAAAGACCTGTGACCCAGATTTGTTTCTTAATTGTACAGTACATCATCATATATTTTTGGCAGGATGTGCCTGCAGGCTGGCAGGATGTTCCTGCAGGCTGGCAGGCAAACTGGCAGGCAAGCTGGCAGGCAGGCTGGCAGGCAAGCTGGCAGGCAGGCTGGCAGGCAAGCTGGCAGGATGTTCCTGCAGGCTGCCAGGCAGGCTGGCAGGCAGGCTGGCTGGCAGGCAAGCAGCCAGGCAGGCTGGCTGGCAGGCAAGCAGGCAGGCAGGCTGGCTGGCTGGCTGGAAGGCAAGCAGGCAGGCAGGCTGGCAGGATGTTTCTGCAGGCTGGCAGGAAACATCCAGAGGATGTTTGCCACACGTCTTAATAATCAGTTAGGAACAATTAAGGACTTTTATAAAGCGGATCAGGACTTCACTTATTGGTGAGTGCAAACAAAATACGGTCGCATTTACGCTATGAACCTGTCGATTTTTTCCCCTAGAGTTTTTTCGTAAATTTTTCGGAAAAATTTCTTTTTACATTTCTAGTTTATTTTTTCCCCTCTATTTCTCGTATACGAACTTACATGTTAACCGACGGGTCTCGTCCCCAAGGGGTTCGGAAACCAAGTGGTGCTCTGTAATAAAATTGGTAAATTGACTTACTTTTAATGAAGCTGAAGATTACGTCATCCTCTGCAGCGTTCGTTTTATATTGTTCAGTATTATATACAGGGTACATACAGTATGAACACTTATTTTCAGGCATTCACTTCACACAACAGCTAGCCTTACTACTAATTCACACGAGTTCTAATTCTAATTCACAATTGAAAATTATTTCTACTGTATATTTACACTGTACAGTATCTTTTTGTCAAGGTTTAAATAATCATTAACACTTACAATACTGTACTCTATCAACACTTTTTACACTAATTTATATGCCTTTCAATCATATTTTATATCGTTAGTGGAGGCTACACGACTTTTGATGGGAATTCAGCATCAGTGGGTGCAACATGGCTTGCAGAGCATTCATTGCTGGCGGATGCTCCAGGACTTGTCGATGGGAATTCAGCATTGGCAGGTGCAGCATATCTTGCAGAGCATTCATTGCCGGCGGAGGCTGCACAACTTATCGATGGGAATTCAGCATTGGCGGGTGCAGCATATCTTGCAGAGCATTCATTGCCAGCGGAGGCTACACGACATGTTGATGGGAATTCAGCATCGGCGGGTGCAGCATATCTTACAGAGCATTCGATGCCGGCGAAGGCTGCACGACATGTTGATGGGAATTCAGCATCGGCGGGTGCAGCATAGCTTGCAGAGCATTCGTTGCCGGCGGAGGCTGCACAACTTGTTGATGGGAATTCAGCATCGGCGGGTGCAGCATGGCTTGTAGGGTCTCGTAGCCTGGTGGATAGCGCGCAGGACTCGTAATTCTGTGGCGCGGGTTCGATTCCCGCACGAGGCAGAAACAAACGGGCAAAGTTTCTTTCACCCTGAATGCCCCTGGTACCTAGCAGTAAATAGGTACCTGGGTGTTAGTCAGCTGTCACGAACTGCTTCCTGGGGGTGGAGGCCTGGTCGAGGACCGGGCCGCGGGGACACTAAAGCCCCGAAATCATCTCAAGATAACCTCAAGAAGATAGGGCACTCGTTGCCAGCAGATGCTGCGTGACTTGTTGAATTCCCAGTGGGTGCTTTCATGAACCGTTGAAATCATGAATTTATCTATTTTTGTCTGAATCTGATTTTCTCTGGCTAATATTCTGAGACACTGCTCTCAGCCGCGCGAGTTAACAGTAAACAAAGCGGTCACATGGCCAGGCGCAGTACGTTCTAGGTCCGTGGGGAAAAAAATACCTATTGCGTATACTATAGAAGGTATTTAATAAGAAAACAAAGAATTTTGTTTAATAACAATTGTTTTATAATATTTTATTAATAATAATTTAGAATTTCTTCATAAAACTGAATCATTTTGAAAGAAAGTTAAGATTTAATATACCACTCTGGATGATTGCCTGGTCGCCATGTGAGGGGCTGCCGATGCCAAAACAAACCCAATACCGACCGTCGGTAATATCGACCGCCAGACCGGTATACAAGGCTCCAGATACAGATCTCCCAAACTGGTCGTTAATACCGGCAGATCGGTATAAAAGAGGCCGTTAAATTGAGTGGATACTGGTATATATCTACGTTTTAACTGAAATGAAAAGAACTTAACTCATACATAATGACATGGATAATTTTATAATTTCATAAGAAAAAAAATAAAAAATTTATATGTTCAGGAAAACTTGGCTTATTAGGCAAATCCAGCCTTGCATAGTAGGCAAAGAAGTGCATTCTGGCTACTTGGTATAACATATATATATATACATGTACATATATATATATATATATATATATATATATATATATATATATATATATATATATATATATATATATATATATACATACATACAGTATATATATAATGTATATATATTTTTTTTCTGGGGGGAGCCCCTACGGCTCCCCGAAGCTATCCATGGCTGATATGGATACCCTAATTATTTTGCATCAGTTGATGTGAGTGGAGTTCTAGGCCTACCGGGGACCACGAGCCAGAACCTGGCCCCTCACAGAGGCACGGGGAGCAGTGCCCCATAGAAATGCACATGTGATTTGGAGCATTCTTTATCTGCCATCTACCGGGCCAGGCACCCAGAAAGCTAAGCGCCACAAAACAAACCCCTATTCTGGTTAACAACGAAAATCGACAAACGAGTGGACAGAACTCCCCAAGAAAAACGAACAAACAAGCATGACATCACACGAGCCGCGCTGCATGTCTGCGCAGCTCCCCCTCCCCGGGAGGGGGAAGGGGAAGCCCCAGACCCCCAAGCCGGCGATCCCTGCCTCAGTTCCTCGGCTGATGGGATAGTGCATGGTCGTGTGGCTCCAGCTCCAGTCTTGTCTCAGTGCTGCTCTTACGGTGGTCGTGTGAGCTGGGAGTAGTATTCTCAGGTACTTGGGCTGCATGTGCTTAGGGTCACCTTCCCTGAGTGCCCTGTAAGTACCCCCCTTGGGGCTTGGGGTTGCCTTCCACAAGTCACCTTGGGTTTACCTCTGTTGGCTTTTCGCTGCTTGGCGTTTGGCCGCCCCGAGTGTTTGGGAGTTTTACTCCCTTGTTTACCTTGGGGTAAGTGGTAGTTATAGCAATGGTGGGGCACAGGGTACTGCGTAGCTAGTTTTCACCTATAACTATAACAGAGGCTGGCTCTGTTCCCTCTGGGTACGTTGTCCACTTGTGTGGTTTTTCTTTTGTTTTTCTTTTTGTCAGGTGGGGGGTCTGCCTTGTGTTCCCTCCCGATTATACTAGGGTCGTTTGTGTAGTGGCACCCCCTGCTTATCCTTCACAGGTGGACACGTCCCGTGGGTTCAGCTTTAGCAGTTTGCTTGGTAGTTTGGGGTGCCAGGTAGCAGTGCCCTGCCTGGAATAACCCTTAGCAGACCCAGTCTAGGGCCCCCTGGGAAATTCCACGGGGGCTCTCGGGTCCAATAGTGGAGACCCTTGCGTCCCCTCTCGCTTTGTGCGAGTTGAGGGTTGCTCTGTCTCCTTGTCTCAGGGTGACTCTCATTGTTTATGTGGGGAGCCCCTACGGCTCCCTGGAGCTTATCGGGCTAATGTATGTTATGTTAGACCGGGACATTAGCTATGGAGTTCAGACCTACCAGGGACCAGCGCCAGAACTTGGCCTCTTCAGAGAGGTTTCAGGGAGCAATTGCCCTGGAAAACCCCATATGGTTGGGGGTTTTCCTTATCTGCCATCGACCGGGGTTAGGCACCAAGAAAGGTAGGCGTAACAAAACAAACCCCACATGGTAAGAAACTACAACAAAAACTGAACAGAGAGGTAGAAAACTCCCTACAATCCCAAGGAAAACAATCAAACAATCACTTTACTGCCGCACCGGTCGTCCGCGCAGCCCTCCCCTCCCCGGGAGGGGGAGGGGGGGCCCCGGACCTCACCACACCGGCTGCCTTCAGTTCGTAAGCTAATGTCAACTGGGATAGACGCTTCTCTGGCCTCAGTTTCCTAAGCGGTGTTTGCCTTGTGTGGCGTTCACTGCCATGTGTTGTGTTGTGCGGTGGCCAGGAGTACCTCATCAGTGCCGGGGCTGCATGTGCTTAGTGGTTGACTTCCCTTAGCACCCTGTGAGTACTGCCCTTGCGTAACAGGGTTATCTTCCCTGGGGTGTTCGGGAGGTTCTTGCTCGTAAAGGTTCTTGCTGCTCGGAATTTGCCGCGCCCTTGGGGCCAGCTGGGGCTTGGGGCCCTTGTTTGGCCCTGGGTAGGGATTGGTATTGTGCTGGTTAGGGCGTCAAGGTGTTGCACAGCCTGCCACCTAAGTGGCGGCCAGTTCCTGTTACCTCTGGTGACGGTGTACTTTTGCGGGGTTTTTCTTTTGTTTTATTTTCTTGCCTGGTGGGGGTCTGCTTAGTGTGGCTATAGTTCCACTGGTAGTGTTTGGTGACCCTCTGCTAGGCCCCCGTGATTGTACACGTCGCAGGGGTTTTCAGTGTTATCCTCTACCCTCTTGTTATGTTTGGGTTTCTTAACCGGTTAGCAACACCTTGCCCGGGCTTTCCGTAGTTGTTACCCATACGGGCCCTGGAAACCCCTGTCTGGGCTCGGGGGGGACCATTGAATGTGTCTTCCGGGTACCAACCCGTCTTGTACGGGATCGTTGGTTGCTGTACCCTTGTCTCCGGGTGACAGTCGTCATTTTTACCTCCGTCATGCTGCCTGTTGGGTCACTGACACCTTGACCCGGAGTCTTGCGAGAGAGTTTCTCTGCTTGTTTTCCAGTACTCTCCTGATGTTATTACTGTTCAGAGTACAGGCGGCATCCGTGTTGCAAGCTAGGTTTGGTTGCTGCAACATGCTAGGTTGTTTTCCAACTCGGATGCCCCGAGGCCGCCCCGTTTTGGTTAGGTGCTGCTCGCTCCTTTCCCTCCCTGTTCCCGGTTCCGGACTGTCTCCGAGTTTCGGGGTCGGGGCGGGGTTTAGTTGGGGCAGAGACTCGGGCGGTTTTCGGGGGCTGCCCCATTCGGGTTTGGGGGACGGAGGTTTTCGAGCCTGTTCCTCCTGCCAAGGCTTCTGGGTCTTACCAGCGGCCCTTTCTTGCTGCCTTTCCCATGGACTCTTGCTTTTCTTTAAGGGCGGAGGGCTTGGAGGACGGCTCTGCCCCAGGGCCTCTGTTGCTGGTTCCGGGGCTGTGGGGGATGCCTGCTAGCAGTTCTGGGGCGGTTTGCCCCTGCCAGGGTTTTCTGCTTTTGGGCGGAGTTTTAGCCCATCCAGTCTGCTTGCTTCCCACTTTTGCTGGCATGTTTTGTGTATCTTAGCGTCAGGCACAGCCCCTGCTGGCGGCCATTTTCGTCTGCCTGTTTCCTGGTGTGGCCACCAGGGCAGTGTTGCGGTTTGTTTACATGCGGCTGGGTGTGCGAGCGAGCGTCTGGGGTGAGTTTTTTCACCCTTTTTTCATGGGTTTTATTCTCCTGTTGTCGTTTCTTTGCTTTTCTGGGGTTTTCTGCCCGTTCCTGTTCCTCTGGGTACGTTTGGGTGTTGATTTTACACCGGGTTTCCTTTTTGTCTGTTTTGGGTCTGGGCCCTTGGGTTTGGGCTCAGTGTCCCTGGCTGTTAGGTTTGCTCCCACACCTTGTCCCTCGGTTTTCGGTCTGTTATGACCGTTTCCAGAGGGTTCTGTCTGGGGGCTGCGCTTTGCCTTCTGTGGTGTTCTCCGCCGGCAAAGGTGGGGTTTGGCCCCCCTGGTTCGATTCTGGGTTCCTTTGGGTTCTTTGGTTTGTTCAGAGGTTTTTCTCTTGGGCCCCTTTCTGTGGGTTCAGGGGGGCTTTGTTCCCATCGTGTGACCCGGTTCTGCTTT
>WNGS01001011.1:4602-15939 GCA_020271785.1 Procambarus virginalis | reverse complement strand
TCCTGTGGTGTGCTTCTTTGTCTCGTCTGTTGCTGTTGCTCGTACCTCTTGGTTCGGGTAGGGTCTCTGGCGGCAACCCTTCCGCCTTCTTTGGTTTCCTTGCTTGCCCTGCCAGGTTTTTTGGGGTGTGCGATGTCTCGCGTCGGACCCGTCATTTGTTCTCCTGGCGGGTTTGCTTGCTTTGGGATTTGTCTGTTCGGCAGACGTCCATCTCCTTGTACCACCTGAGTTCGGTGGTCGCGCCCGAGATCTTCTTGCGGCTCCGCCTTTTCCTGGCTCGAGGGGCCTTGTCGGGGCTGCTTCCGTCTGCCTCGTGGTCCCGCCTCCGGCTGGTGGTCGGTGTCCCACCTGCGTGTTTCTCTTGGCGGCAGTATGGGGTGTTTTTGGCGGTCCTTCTTTTTCCTGTACTTCTTAGGTGGTTCCTCTTGTTAGCGTCGCCTGGTTTTTTGGTGGGGGTTGGGGCCGTCGTCGTGCCATACTGTCGCCTCTCTCTTTTTGTGCGGCGCTGGCGAGTCGCTTTGGCTTGCTTTCGGTCCTGCGTCTACACACCGCTTAGTAGCTGTCTTGTGCTTTCGTTTCCCCTCCGCCTGTTCTGCGCCGCTTGCACCATCCTGGTTTCTGGTCAGCGTGCTCTGTCTTCTCCTCGGTTGGTAGTGCCTCTTCGGTTCCGATTTGTTTTTCGTCGGCTCTTTTCCTTTTGGCATTTGCCTCTGAGGTCGGGTCGCTGAGTTTTCCTGCTCCTTTGGTTTTAGCGTTTTGGTTGTTTGGGTGGTGTCCGCCTCCCGGTTCCGTCCCTTTGATCTTCCTCTGTGGGTAGTTAGCTCCGGGGAGCTGACGGGGCTCCCCCCAGAAAACCAGCGTTGAATGTAATGAAACGCCATTTTCTGGTGAGTCCCGGAGGCTCCCCGGCAACCCTCCCTCCCTCCGGTCGGCGGTTTTTCGCGTGTCTTGACATCCAGCCTCAGAACTGATGGGTGGATAGCCGGCGTGGGAGGTCTGGGGCTCCACCTTCCCCCTCCCGGGGAGGGGGGAGCTGCGCAGACAGCGGCGCGGTGACGTGTGACGTCACACTAGTTTGCTTGTTTTTCTGTTTGGGAGTTCTATCCACTAGTTCGGATTTTGGTAGCAATTTTAACCAGAATAGGGGTTTGTTTTGGGGCGCTTACCTTTCTGGGTGCCTGTCCCAGTCGATGGCAGACATAGAATGCTTCCAACCACACGGGGGCTTCTATAGGCCATTGCTCCCCTTGCCTCTCTGAGGGGGCCCGGTTCTGGCCGTGGTCCCCGGTAGGCCTAAGAACTCCATACACATGACTGATGCCAAAGTCTGAAATTAGCATATCAGCCTGGGATAGCTCCGGGGAGCCTCCGGGACTCACCCAGAAAATGGCGTTTCATTACATTCAACGCTGGTTTTTTCTATCAGTCAGAAAATTTTTCATCCATGTTAGAAGCTTACCTGTCACCCCTCCAATATTTTCCAGTTTCCAGAACAACCTCTTATGTGGAACTCTGTCGAAAGCCTTTTTTAGGTCCAGATAGATGCAGTCAACCCAACCATCTCTTTCCTGTAATATCTCTGTTGCTTGATCATAGAAACTGAGTAAATTCGATACACAGGATCTTCCAGATCAAAAACCATACTGTCTGTCTGATATTATATAATTTCTCTCCAGGTGTTCTACCCATTTAGTTTTAATTATTTTTTCCAATATTTTGACTATTACACTTGTCAATGATACCGGTCTATAATTAAGGGGGTCTTCCCTGCTTCCACTTTTGTAAATTGGAACTATGTTAGCCTTTTTCCACACATCAGCTACAACTCTTGTAAACAGGGATGCCTGAAAAATCAGTTGAAGAGGAATGCTGAGCTCAGGTGCACATTCTCTCAGAACCCATGGTGAAACTCCATCTGGACCAACTGCTTTGTTCTTATTTAGCTCCTTGAGCATTTTTCCCACTTTTTCCACATTGTGAATAGCTGATTGACTGTGAAAGCCTGATTGACTGTGAATGGCTGATTGACTGTGAATGGTTGATTGACCCCTAACTGGTTGCTACCACAACTGTGAATGCTTGACTGCCTTTAGTTATGACTGCCTGTAACTTGGCTTGACTGTGAATGCTTGACTGACATTTGTGACTGACTAACTGGCATATAACAGAGGCAGTGAAATGTGTGAAAGGAAAATCTGGAACTGGTGATGCAGATATGAAAGCGTTTAAGGCGAGCAGGGAACGGTCTCACCTCCACCCTCCTCCTCACCCTCCCCTACACCAACACCGCTTCTCCCGTGCTCCTCACCATCGCCCTTACACCAACAAGAGTCCTCAGTAAAGGTAAAGTGCAGTTAAATGTTCACCTTTTTTATTTATGGTTTATATTTATACCTGATTGTTTTGTGTGAAAAATATGAGTAGTATTCTGTATAAAATGTATTTAAAGTTAATATTTTTGGGTGTGGGGAATGGATTAATTCAATTTACATTATTTCTTATGGGAAAATTTGTTTCGGTTTTCGAACCTTCTCTGGGGAACGGATTAAATTTGAAAACCACTCTAATATCTTTGTGCAACTCCTGCCTGCCAGTGCAGGTTGGTCGGGCACTCCAAGGAGTGCCGGACCAACCGGGCTGTGGTGGGTATGTGGGCCTGCGGGCCGCTCCAAGCAACAGCCTAGTGGACCAAACTCTCACAAGTCAAGCCTGGCCTTGGGCCGGGCTTGGGGAGTAGAAGAACTAGAAGTAGAAGAACCCAGAATCCCATCAACCAGGTATCAACCAGGGGGAGCAGACCGCCGTGGGACACGTACTGTCAACGCCTCAATTTTGCCAGACTTCCTCTCCCTATTGCGGTTAAAATATGTCGCCTACAATTATTTTATTATTTTTCCTGCGATCAGAGGAACACATTTTAACAGTCTTAGAAGATTTTTTTTTTTTCATCATGAAGCGCCTCTCAGGATTTAACCTCCAGCCTGTTCATGTGCCGCTGGTGCCTTCTTAATCATTGGTCCGTGTTCTTTCTTTTCTTCTCAGTTTGTGGTAGGCCCTTCGGTTTCTGATTGTTTGTGGAAGGCATTGTATTTGTTGGCCGTGGCCTCTGGGGTTCGGGTTGAAGAGCTTCGTGCCTTCTCCGGCACTGGAGGTTTTGTTTCTTTGGTCCTGGTCGACGTTTTGTTCGTCTGCGACCGTCTCCATATTTTCTGGTGAAGGATGAGATACTCTGGGACTTCTGAAGGAGACCATTGGTTGTGGATGCCTGGTTGGTTAGGCTGGGGTGCATCACATTTTGTGTCCAGTCGCTGCTTTATGCCGCAACCTGTGGGCCACCGGTTTTGTGTCATTGGATGTGCTTTGGGTTGATTTGGTTTCCCTTGTTCCCTGTTCCAGGGTTCGTGATCCTCGGGTTGTCCACAGTGTCATTAAGAGTAGGCAGCCTGCGGTCTAACCTTAAGCCCATGATGTTCATCAGTATACCGCTCTTTCGGCTGTCTTTGGTAATATGTCTTGGGACGATATTCGGGCGCGGAGGTTTTGGAGGTCGAACAGGGTCCAGGCCGCTAGGTATTTAGTGAATGTTCTAGTTCCTCTGGGGCCTTGTGTGGCGTTGGGACGCCTGTCGCTTCCATCTGTCTGTTCCTTGCTTTGAGACCTAGGTTGCTGCTGCCTCCCTGGTATTTGCTTGTTTGCCTTCTCTGTTGGTAGTTAGCTTCAGGGAGCCGACCGGGCTCCCCACAGAAATCCAATGGTCAATGTAATGAAATGCCAGTTTCTGGGTGAGTCCCGGAGGCTCCCATACACACTCCCTTCCATTGGTCGGTGGCTTTCATCATCATTCATCATTCCAGAACTGAATTGGTGGGCTGTTGGGTGCCCCTCTCTTCCCGTGGGAGGGGGTAGCACTAATGAGCGTGGGGCTAGTTGGATGAAGTGTTGCTTGTTTGTTTTCTTTCTGAAGGAGTTCTTTTGCTATCTGAGGACATAGCTTGCAATTTTCAGCCAGACAGACAGTGATTCACCTGCATTTCTGGGTCCTACCCTGGTCAGTGGCAAGTATGACATACTTTAAATGTAAAGTGCTCATTGGCCATTGCTCCATGTGCCTCACTGAGGGGTCCAGGTTCTGGCTCTGGTTCCCAGTAGGTAACAAGAACTCTGGGACTGATAACCCCAACTAATATAGCACTATATCAGTGGGGTAGTTTCAGGGAGACTCTGGGGCTCACCCACAAACTGGCATTTCATTCATTACATTCAACTTTTTTTTTTTGGGGGGGGGGCTGCAGTCTCATTTTTAACCATACAGTGGTTTGCTTTGATTCCTCTTTCTTTCTGAGTGCTTTCCCTAGGTGATGGCAAAGATGATAACCTTTAAATGTAAAGTGATCATAGACCATTGCTCCCTGTGTGCCTTTCTGAAGGGTCCAGGTTCAGGCTTGTGGTCCCCGGTAAGCAAATAGAGCTCCATGACTGATAGCACTAAGTAGTACAGTGTATAATAGCTTCTGGGAGCCTCCAGGGCTCACCTAGAAATTAGCATTTCATTACATTCAGCATTGGTTTTTTCTCCCTTGTTCTCTCACTCTCCCATATTATTTTCTTTATTCCTTTTCAGTAATACATATGATCTACTGGTGCTTTCCTTTCAGATTTGGGCCAAGCCCTTGTTTTCTCTGAAATGGGAACAAGTCGTGACCCTGAAAAAGTTGATACTGTCATCACCAATATTACAACACTAATGACTAAAGTCCATGGGTAAGCCTCATTAATTGCTATCCTCCTCTGCATTCAAATTTGATTTTAAATATTTAACTTTCATGACTTCAAATTACATAATACAAAGTAGCATGTTTATTGTGAATATTTTGATTACTGTATATAATTATATAATATGTAGTTTTGTTAATTGATAATATTGTTTCCTATGATATTCATATTCTTGTCCAGTCCTTTATTTAATTAACTTAAGTATGCAATTTAAGTACTATTACCAAAAACATATCAAAACAAGCTGTAGAAAAATAATGTGGTGTGTCATGTGAAGGTGCCGCACCATGGGCTGTGCAGCCTTACATATGGCTTATGTGGCTCTGGGTGCAGCAGATGCGAACTATACCTTGGGTGTCCACTGCTGGGACATAGCTGCAGGTTCTCTCTTGGTACAGGAAGCTGGAGGAGTGGTTATAGATACTGCAGGTACCCTCCAATATTACTTCCCATTTATGAATAAGTGCTGCCTCTAACACAATGTTGTTAAGTACTGTGGTACCGGGTATGGTTTTGCAGTACAATAACCTGCCTCTAAATGTTTTTCATATGAGATCTTTTCATGATTACTCTTATATTCTGCTTATTTTCATTAACTCAGTGATTGGTAAAACTCATTTATCTTCTGATTTGTCTTATCTCACATGGAAGGAAAGCTTGGGAATGTATTCCTTTAGAGGTCACATAGCATATATTTCTTTATATTAACCCTTGGACAGCGTATATGTCTATGCGCAAACAACAAAAAATACAAAAATTTTAAAACATTATTTTTCATTATTGAATTATTAATTTGTATGCATGAAAATAAGTGAATATTTATAGTTTCACTGGATGGAGGTGCTCTGGAAGGTGCATGGTGGCTGTGTCTGGCATCTGTCAACATAGAGTGTCCGACTTTGCTGATTCTTCCTGTGTTATTCATGGATGTTTCACTGATTGTTTATCACCTGGAACTTTAAGAACAAGAGGTCATAGATTTAAACTAGCTAAACACAGATGCCGAAGAAATATAAGAAAATTCACTTTCGCAAATAGAGTGGTAGACGGTTGGAACGAGTTAGGTGAGAAGGTGGTGGAGGCCAAGACCGTCAGTAGTTTCAAAGCGTAATATGACAAAGAGTGTTGGGAAGACGGGACACCACGAGCATAGCTCTCATCCTGTAACTCAACTTAGGTAATTACACTTAGGTAATTACTTGCTTCTCCTTATTTACAAGAGTACAGGTGAAAACTTGATAAATCATGTAATTCACATAACACATGATAATGTTTCAATTGATGATTGGTTTACATGGTATACTCCAATATAACCATATTGAGTAGTGAAAAGTATATGAACATGATAGTCAATGGTGCTGGGCACTGGATGATGATATATGGCCTAATTAGCACCATATGGGTGAGAGTATTTATTTATTTATATACATACAAGAAGATACATTTGGTTGAGAGAGTACATAACAATAGTGTTCTTACATTCTTTTATTTTTATTTATTTATTTATTTATTTCTATACAAGAAGGTACATTGAGTTTAAGAAAGTACATAGTATTGCTATTATTGCATCCTTGTAAAGGCACTAGCACTCGTAGTGGTTCGGGCCGAAGGCATTATATATTTTCGGGCATTTTATATAAGTATCCACTCAATTTAACGGCCTATATGGGGCTGTACCCTAGTCGTTATTTCCGGAGCTCCGTTATTTCCGAAGTCAAGTCGGGTCGGGTAATTTTTCAAGTAACATTCAGGTAGGATGTATTTTATACTGTATAACTAAAATTAAATAATGTTCATTGTGTAATTGCGTTCCAATTTAGTACCAAGCCGACGATTAAGCCAGCTGGTGGCTGCTGCATATGATGTTTGAACACGGTCTGATCAAGTCCAGATGGGTGGGAAAAAATTGGTTCATTCCTTTGTATTGCAAAATATTTCATGTATCAATCAGTGATTGTTAATATTTTCTCAATAAAATTTTAGAGATGTGTTTTGTTTTACCCTGAACAGCGCAGGTAATGTATTTTTAATGTTATGACACAGGCTGTGGCGGCCAGGCCATAACAATGGCGATTGAGACTTGCCACTGAGAGCTAGCCAAGACGAAATATTTTGAGCTCACCTTTTCTCTGCTAATGATAGAATATACATTTGCAGAGATTAATATGTAGCTTTTGTTTAAAAAAAAACTATGTTGAAATACTATACAGAGCACCACTTGGTTTCCAAACTTTAGTTATCCGAAACTTCCAGTTTCCCGATTGGGGTTGGGGCAGTCATGCTACCCGAACTTAGGAAGGGGTCCACCAAGCGTCACGCTGGCTTGTGGTGGTGGGTGGGAGATGGTCCAGTTTGCCCACTGTGACTTCACAGATCCAAGGTCTATTATTTCTATTATTTTGAA
Organism: Procambarus virginalis; assembly: GCA_020271785.1. Lineage (NCBI taxonomy): Eukaryota > Metazoa > Arthropoda > Malacostraca > Decapoda > Cambaridae > Procambarus > Procambarus virginalis. The sequence goes on along the minus strand of WNGS01001011.1, from coordinate 8,762 downwards.
TTGCCATAAGGCTGGAATGTTCATTCTGTGCTTTTGTTTTACATATCTGCACAATCAAGAAACATCTGTGCACCATGTTGGCTCCAAATGCACTCATTGCGTCAGTGATAGCTGACCGGTGGGTGGATGGATGGGAGAGCTTAGGTGGGAGGCAGTATGAGAGAGGGGGAGAATCAGTGAGAGAGGGGGAGAATTAGTCAGAAAGGGAGGGAGAGAGATGCTAGGAGGGAGGGGGAGGTAGGGAGAGATGTTAGGAGGTAGGGAGAGATGCTAAGAGGGAGGGGGAGGTAGGGAGAGATGCCTGGAGGTAGGCAGTGTGGTGTCTGTGTATAGCTGAGATAGTCTTGGTAGTAAGGTTGATGTAAAGTCATTCCTGGTTACTGACTTTAATACTTAAAAGACGATTACATGATAGAGTAGCTCCCAAGCTTGGCGTGCGTCCTGTGTGCTGTTTACCTTCTCCAGTGGCGTCCAGCCGCCGCACATAGAAAACGGATGGTACCATTTTCTGTGAACATGACATCCCTCCTTTTCTTTAAAAAGAATGAATACAGGATGTCTACCATGCTTGTAGCACAAAGCAAAGTTATTGACACAAAGTAAGTTATTAACATATCAAGAGATATTGCATACATTTAACATTAATTAAACACACAAAGAATTTAAACAATCTTTACCACAAAGGATTTCAATGTTAAAAATACATATGCAATGTTAAACAAACATGAAAGAAACTGTAATACAAAGTTACAAAATATTGAATGAGAGATCTGCATTATTCAAACAATATTAAATTTAGTTCAGCATAACAAGTAAATACTTTGCATTACATAGGAACACAATTAATCATCATATCGTGTAGGGCGTTTAACATGTCGTTTTGGACGAGAGTCCTTAAATACAAAAACATCCCTCGATGAATTGTTTATCGAGTTATAACTCATTTTTTCTTTTTCTTTTGCACGACTTTGCACTTCATCATTTTCTACACTATTTGGAATCACTTTGAAATAAGCCATATTACGTGTTATACTATGATCTCTATTACTCGCTGTTACCATAGTTTCTTTTACACTAATCACTTTATATGGTTTTGTATCATACGGCATATCTAGCTTTCCCTCTTTTTTCTTTTTAACGAGAACAGTATCTCCAACCTTTATGAATTGTTCCTTTGCACGTTGATCATGAGCAATTTTCATTTTGCCCTTCGCTAGTGCATCCTTCTGAGCGAGACGTTTATCCGTTACCTTGGCTGGCATGACAGGTAGTGCGATCCTCATAGGACGTCCAAATAAAAGTTCGCCAGGCGACTTGCCCAGTGTTCCATGCGGTGTTGCACGGTAGTTCCTGAGAAAAGCATACATAGCTTGTTTCCAGGATCGTCCTTCGGCATGAGCACAGCGTACAGCTTTCATGAGAGGTTGCATGAATCTCTCGACTTCTCCATTTGCTTGTGGATGTAGTGGCATCACACGGCGGTGTTTGAATCCAATATGCTCAGCAAAGTTGACAAAGTCTTGTCCATTAAATGGCGGTCCATTGTCCGTCTTGACAACTTCAGGAATGCCAAAGTTTGAAAAGATCTTGTCGAGTTTCGGGATGACAGCCTTTGCAGATGTGGAAGTGATGATTTCTACTTCTGGATAACGTGAGTGATCATCAATGACTACCATCAAGTACTCTCCAGTTGGTAGCGGTCCACAGAAGTCCATCGATACTTCCATCCATGGTGCAGCAGGTAGTGGTGAAGGTTGTAGAGGTGTTGGTCTTGAAGTATCCACTGCAGCTTGGCAAGGGACACAGGCATCATGCATGTCCTTAGCTTGACGATCAATGCCAGGAAACCACACCTTTTCTCGTAGCAGCTGTTTGGTCCTTACAAGACCTTGGTGTCCTTGATGTGCAAGCTTCAGAGCACGTTGCTGGAGAACAGCTGGAATGACGATACGAGTACCTCGCAGCACGGTGTCGCGTTGTTGCGTAACACTTAATTCTGTCTGGATGCGTTCAAGTGCTTTGAATGCATCTTGGTCAACTCCTGAGGGTGGGATGCGTGGAAACTTTTTCTTAGTCAATGCATCCACTGTTGCTTGCAGAGTTGGGTCCTCTAGGGTTGCAGTACGTATTTCATCAAGAGTGAGAGCCTTGGGACTGCATCACAGGTTACAGAGTGTACATATTCCTCGGCAACTTGCTGATGCTTGGTGATGGTGAAACTGTTGGCAGGATGTCGACTGATGTAATCAGCGGGATTGCCTGCACCTGGCTTGTATTTCACCGTAAAGTTGTATGGTTGCAGACGAAGAGCCCATCTCTCAATGCGAGCTGGTGGTTTGGACTTTGGATTATTGAAGATGGTCTCCAACGGTTTGTGGTCAGTGACTATCGTGGTAAAGGGTGCACCAAGCAGATACACATTGAAGTGTTCACAGCCCCATACAAGAGCAAGAGCTTCCTTCTCTGTCTGACTGTATCGTTGCTCAACATCTGTGAGAGAACGGCTGGCATAGGCAATTACTACTCTTGAATCTGGTTGACCAGGTTTGTGTTGGGCTAACACAGCACCTAAACCAACAGGACTAGCATCCACCGTTAACTCAGTGTCCATTGATGGATCAAAGTATGCAGCAGTCGCATTTTCTACTAGTGCATCTTTCACAGCATCAAATGCATTTTGCTCGACATCGCTCCAGTACCATGATGCATTTTTCTTCAGGAGCTCACGTAGAGGCTTCGTAATGGTAGCAAAATCTGGAATGAAGCGAGAACAGTAGTTTGCCATTCCCAGAAAACTATGTACTTCAGTGGATGTTGAAGGAGGTGCAGCATTCTTGATATCTGCAACTTTCTTAGGATCTGGAGATAGACCTTTGTCACTAAGTACATGTCCAAAGAATTCAATTTTATGTTTATTGAACTCACACTTTGCTCGGCTTAGCGTCAAATTCTTTTCTCGTAAGCGTTGCAATGTTGCACGAAGAGCTTTGTCGTGTTCAGCTTGGGTACGGCCATAAACAATGATGTCATCAGACATGTTGTCAGCATTAGGTATATCTTGCAATACCTGGCTGATGATGTGCTGGAATACTTCAGCAGCACTGTTAATACCAAAACTCAGGCGCTTGTACCTATACAGACCTCGATGTGTCGTAAACGTTGTGATGAATCGACTCTCATCATCAAGTTCAAGCTGATGATAGCCCTTGTTTAAATCTAACTTGCTGAATACAGTTGCACCATTCAAGCGGTAAATCATATCATCTACAGTGGGTGTAGGATGGCGTTCACGCATTATTGCCTTGTTGGGAACACGCATGTCTACACAAATGCGTATCTCATCTGGATTCTTCGGCTTTGGTGGAGTGACAATTGGGCTTACCCATGGTGTTGGGCCTGTTACCGGTTCAATGATATCTAGTTCTATCAGCCTATCCAGTTCGGCATCGACTTTCTTGCGAGTATGGAATGGTTGTCGGCGATGTGGTTGGGCAACTGGAATTACATCTGGGTTGATATGCAGATGTACCTTGCTATCAGTATAACAACCTATGGATTTAAACCGATCAGAAAATTCAGCAACAATAGCATCAACATTGTTTGCAGATTCCACTGCTACAGCATTAGAAAGCTGAAGTAGCCCCAATTTGGTTGAAGTCTTGTAACTGAGTAAAGACTCCTTTGCATTCCTAACAACATGGAATGTAGTAATGAGCATTGCATTCTTTGACTTAATCTCTGCAGTGAAAGTTCCAATCACTGGTAAGGCTACCTTTGAAGCATAGGCAGTGGCTTTGCCATTATTTTTCAAGCTTTGGGAACTGTTTTTAAATTTTCATAGTGGCACTCAGCAATGGTGTCAATGTTTGATCCAGTGTCAATGAGAATTTTGAGACAAATGCCAGCAATGTATACTATAGTCTCTGGGTTGTTTGGAAGATCATTCCATTTGTGATTGCTTGTACTCCATAAATATAATCACATTCACTGGCATCTGAGACTGGTTGTAATGAAATGTTGTTTGTATATTATTAACATTCTTGATTTGAGGTGCAATATTGTGTTTGCCACCTCGACGCTAGACTTGATCCTCGTACATGCTTGTATTTATCCAGTTCCCCCCCCCCCACCACTATCTATCCAGTTCCCCCATCATCCAT
>WNGS01001010.1:98110-108439 GCA_020271785.1 Procambarus virginalis | reverse complement strand
TGAATGACAAAAACGTTTGTGGATAAAGTGTATACTGAACCATCATTGTTGACCTGGACGTACACCGAGACTCCCCTGGGAACCACCACACGAAGGTGAGTGGCTAATTTAGCGCGTTACAAGCACGAGAGATAGTGAGAGGAATGCTACGCAGTCATAGACCAGAACCACTATGCTTACGACCAGCGACTGGAAAGGTCGTCGTCTCTTCACTTTTCAGTGTCAACATTTTTCAGCCACGTTATTGTGACTGCTCGTCAGCACTGTTCGCTGTGTTTGGGTAATGTACGGTGGCAATTTGTAGAAATTAAGTCATTGTCAGATCTGCTCCGTCGAGGTTGGCAATTAAGGAAGTGTTGATTGTCATCTTTAATTAACATTAGATGTTGACGACGCCAGGTTGGCTGGCGGAGTACGGAACAGTCAAGTGCAGTACCGTGCGTGTCAAGGAGGGTGACGGACGCTCAAGCTTTGGGTATGTGGTAGGTGCGTGTCAGGGAGGGTGACGGACGCTCAAGCGTTGGGTGTGTGGTAGGTGCGTGTCAGGAGGGTGACGGACGCTCAAGCGGTGGGTGTGTGGTAGGTGCGTGTCAGGGAGGGCCACGGACGCTCAAGCGGTGGGTGTGTGGAAGGTGCGTGTCAGGGAGGGTGACGGACGCTCAAGCGGTGGGTGTGTGGTAGGTGCGTGTCGGGGAGGGTGACGGACGCTCAAGCGGTGGGTGTGTGGTAGGTGTGTCAGGGAGGGTCACGGACGCTCAAGCGGTGGGTGTGGTAAGTGCATGTCAGGGAGGGTGACGGACGCTCAAGCGGTGGGTGTGTGGTAGGTGCATGTCAGGGAGGGCCACGGACGCTCAAGCGGTGGGTGTGTGGTAGGTGTGTCAGGGAGGGTCACGGACGCTCAAGCGGTGGGTGTGTGGTAGGTGCGTGTCAGGGAGGGTGACAGTCGCTCAAGCGGTGGGTGTGGTAGGTGCGTGTTAGGGAAGGTGACGGACGCTCAAGCGGTGGGTGTGTGGTAGGTGCGTGTCAGGGAGGGTGACGGACGCTCAAGCGGTGGGTGTGGTAGACGGGCTGGTGGACGCCTGGTCCCAGCAGAAGACAGTACAGCTCTGCGCGGCGTGACTGACATTCCAAACTCTGAACCTTGACAGGAGGTAAAGAAAGCCCTGAGAGCGTCGTATAAGGGCCGCGACGCGCACCTCTGCCAAAGCTGGTATTGACATGCGGTATACTTAAACTTTTCTTAATGTTGTCAAGTACATTAGAGAATTCAATGTGATTTGACGAACCACAAAATTGTGAAACTTTACTGACGAAGTTTAATATTGAACACAAGAGGATGGCAACACTGCCGCGTGACCCGTAACCTGGAAGGTCGCTGTAACGTGAACTGTAACCTGGGAAGGTCGCTGTAACGTGACCTGTAACCTGGGAAGGTCGCTGTAACGTGAACTGTAACCTGGGAAGGTCGCTGTAACGTGAACTGTAACCTGGGAAGGTCGCTGTAACGTGACCTGTAACCTGGGAAGGTCGCTGTAACGTGAACTGTAACCTGGGAAGGTCACTGTAACGAACTGTAACCTGGGAAGGTCGCTGTAACGTGAACTGTAACCTGGGAAGGTCGCTGTAACGTGAACTGTAACCTGGGAAGGTCGCTGTAACGTGACCTATAACCTGGGAAGGTCGCTGTAACGTGAACTGTAACCTGGGAAGGTCGCTGGAACGTGACCTGTAACCTGGGAAGGTCGCTGTACCGTGACCTGTAACCTGGGAAGGTCGCTGTACCGTGACCTGTAACCTGGGAAGGTCGCTGTACCGTGACCTGTAACCTGGGAAGGTCGCTGTACCGTGACCTGTAACCTGGGAAGGTCGCTGTAAGGGGACCCGTAACCTGGGAAGGTCACTGTAAGGGGACCCGTAACCTGGGAAGGTCACTGTAAGGGGACCCGTAACCTGGGAAGGTCACTGTAAGGGGACCTGGGAAGGTCACTGTAAGGGGACCCGTAACCTGGGAAGGTCGCTGTACCGTGACCTGTAACCTGGGAAGGTCGCTGTAACGTGACCTGTAACCTGGGAAGGTCGCTGTAACGTGACCTGTAACCTGGGAAGGTCACTGTAACGTGACCTGTAACCTGGGAAGGTCGCTGTACCGTGACCTGTAACCTGGGAAGGTCGCTGTAACGTGACCTGTAACCTGGGAAGGTCGCTGTACCGTGACCTGTAACCTGGGAAGGTCGCTGTAACGTGACCTGTAACCTGGGAAGGTCGCTGTAACGTGACCTGTAACCTGGGAAGGTCGCTGTAACGTGACCTGTAACCTGGGAAGGTCACTGTAACGTGACCTGTAACCTGGGAAGGTCGCTGTACCGTGACCTGTAACCTGGGAAGGTCGCTGTACCGTGACCTGTAACCTGGGAAGGTCGCTGTACCGTGACCTGTAACCTGGGAAGGTCGCTGTAACGTGACCTGTAACCTGGGAAGGTCGCTGTAACGTGACCTGTAACCTGGGAAGGTCGCTGTAACGTGACCTGTAACCTGGGAAGGTCACTGTAACGTGACCTGTAACCTGGGAAGGTCGCTGTACCGTGACCTGTAACCTGGGAAGGTCGCTGTAACGTGACCTGTAACCTGGGAAGGTCGCTGTAACGTGACCTGTAACCTGGGAAGGTCGCTGTAACGTGACCTGTAACCTGGGAAGGTCGCTGTACCGTGACCTGTAACCTGGGAAGGTCGCTGTAACGTGACCTGTAACCTGGGAAGGTCGCTGTAACGTGACCTGTAACCTGGGAAGGTCGCTGGAACGTGACCTGTAACCAGGGAAGGTCACTGTAAGGGGACCCGTAACCTGGGAAGGTCGCTGTAACGTGACCTGTAACCAGGGAAGGTCACTGTAAGGGGACCCGTAACCTGGGAAGGTCACTGTAAGGGGACCCGTAACCTGGGAAGGTCACTGTAACGGGACCTGGGAAGGTCACTGTAAGGGGACCTGGGAAGGTCACTGTAAGGGGACCCGTAACCTGGGAAGGTCACTGTACCGTGACCTGTAACCTGGGAAGGTCGCTGTAACGGGACCTGGGAAGGTCACTGTAAGGGGACCTGGGAAGGTCACAGATATTTACTATTTGGTCTCCAGAATCGAATTCTCAGCTCCTAGACCCCGCCTTCTAACCGATCTATTTTTTCATCTATTATGTCTACTATATATGTATTGTCCTCTAACCCGCACATCCCCTGGAGCAGCTCTCTAGCTTCCAGGTAGGTATTTATAGCAAAGTGAAAAGAGGATTCAGGTGAAAGAAACTCTGCCCATGCATTTGTTTCGCCTCAGCCGGGGATTGAACCCGGGCCCTTAGGACTGTGACCCCCGAGTGTTATCTTGAGGTTATCTTGAGATGATTTCGGGGCTTTTTAGTGTCCCCGCGGCCCGGCCCTCGACCAGGCCTCCACCCCCAGGAAGCAGCCCGTGACAGCTGACTAACACCCAGGTGCCTATTTTACTGCTAGGTAACAGGGCATAGGGTGAAAGAAACTTTGCCCATTGTTTCTCGCCGGCGCCTGGGATCGAACCCAGGACCACAGGATCACAAGTCCAGCGTGCTGTCCGCTCGGCCGACCGGCTCCCACTCCCACTCCCACGGTTATCCACTCAACCACGATACCATCTTTTTGTCTCTAAGTCTCTCTCTCTCTCTTTCACAGCGTGTGTATGTATTCACTTAGTTGTGCTTGCAAAGGTTGAGTTCTGACTCTTTGGTCCCGCCTCTCAACTGTCAATCAGCTGGTACAGATATCTGAGCGTCTCGAGGTTGCAAACCGTCCTCTTAAAAATAACGTCACTTTTCGCTGGTGTGCGCCCTACGGCCGAAAACTGATGTAATTTGAAATTAAATCTGCTCACGAAACTTATGTTCTGTCCCGTTTTCTGTTTGGGTCCTCCGGCTTCGTCTGTTAGGTTAAGAGAGGAAACTTTCAATTGACGTTTTCATGACGTTTGATATTTTAGTTGAATTTCCTGCCCTTCTAACCTCCCAGAGGACCCTTAACTTACTGCTTTGGAAAAAAATGTTTTTTTTTTTCATTTTCAAATTACGTCAGTTTTCGGCCGTACGTGCTAACGGCTAAATTCAGACGTAATTTGTAAGAGGACATCAGGTTCTCATTTGAAACTGTGTGTGGAGTCAGCCTCCACCACATCGCTGCCTAATGCATTCCACCTGTTAACTACTCTGACACTGAAAAAGTTCTTTGCTAATGTGTCTGTGGCTCATTTGGGTACTCGGTCTCCACCTGTGTCCCTTGTTCGCGTACCACCCGTGTTTAACAGTTTATCCTTGTCTACCCTGTCAACTCCTCTGAGAATTTTGTAGGTAGTGATCATGTCTCCCGTAACTCTTCTCTCCCCCAGTGTCTTGAGGTTCAGTTCCAGCAATCTTTCCTCGTAGCTCATTCCTCTCGGTTCCGGGACAAGACTGGTGGCATACCTCTGAACCTTTCCTAATTTCGTTTTGTGTTTATCTAGGTATGGACTCCACGCTGGAGCCGCATATTTCACTATTGGTCTGACATATGTGGTATACAAGGTTCTGAATAATTCCATGCAAAAGTTTCTGAAGGCATTTCTTATGTTCGCCAGTCTTGCATACGCCGCTGATGTCCTTTTGATGGTGGGCTTCAGGGGACAGGTCTGGTGTGATATCAACCCCCAGATCTTTCTCTCGTCCTGACTCCTGAAGGATTTCCTCTCCCAGCTGGTTCCTTGTGTTTAGCCTCTTGTTCGCAACGCCAATCTTCATCCCTATACACTTGCTCGAGTTAAACTCTAGTAGCCATTCGTTGAACTATTCCTTCAGTCTGTCCAGGTCATCCTGTGGCCTCTTGCTGTCCTCCTCTTTCTTATCCTCCTCTTTCCTTAATTTGAGCATCATCAGCAAACATTGAGAAGAATGAGTCTATACCTTCTGGAAGATCATTCACGTATATCTGAAACAGAATAGACCGGAGTACAGAACCCTGCGGGACGCCGGTGGGGAAATCACGCCACTCTGTGGTCTGGGCTCACAGTAACTCTCTGCGTTAGTAGAGAGTTAGTAGTCAGTACCTGTTGTTTAGGTACTCCCTTGTATATTGGAACACTTATACATTGTGTAATTACCTAAGTGTAGTTACAGGATGAGAGCTACGCTCGTGGTGTCCCGTCTTCCCAGCACTCTGTCATATAACGCTTTGAGACTACTGACGGTCTTGGCCTCCACCACCTCACCTAACTTGTTCCAACCGTCTACCACTCTGTTTGCAAAGGTGAATTTTCTTATATTTCTTCGGCATCTTTGTTTAGTTAGTTTAAATCTATGACCTCTTGTCCTTGAAGTTCCAGATCTCGAGAATCTTCATCAATTTTATCAATTCTTGTTACTATTTTGTATGTAGTGATCATATCTCCTCTTTTTCCTCTATCTTCTAGTTTTGGCATATTTAATGCATTTAACCTCTCCTCGTAGCTCTTGCCCTTCTGTTCTGGGAGCCACTTAGTAGCATGTCTTTGCACCTTTTCCAGTTTGTTGATGTGCTTCTTAAGATATGGGCACCACACAACCGCTGCATATTCTAGCTTTGGCCTAACAAAAGTCGTGAACAATTTCTTTAATATTTCGCCATCCATGTATTTAAAAGCAATTCTGAAGTTAGAAAGCGTGGCATAGGCTCCTCGCACAATGTTCTTTATGTGGTCCTCAGGTGATAGTTTTCTATCTAGAACCACCCCTAGATCTCTCTCTTTATCAGAGGTCTTTAAAGATTTTCTACATAATTTATAGTTTGTGTGTGTGGGGTCTATGTTCTCCAATTGCACATTCCATAACATGGCATTTATTTACATTAAATTCCATTTGCCAAGTGGTGCTCCATATACTTATTTTGTCCAGGTCTTCTTGAAGGGCATGACAATCATCTAAGTTTCTTATCCTTCCCATTGAGAAGGATGATCTTGACATCATGTGCAAACATGTTCATATAATTCTATATTCCATCTGGTAGATCATTTATGTAGACAATGAACAGCACCGGTGCAAGAACTGAACCCTGTGGTACTCCACTTGTGACATTTCTCCAGTCCAATACATTGGCTCTGATTACTGCCCTCCTTTTTCTATCAGTCAGAAAATTTTTCATCCATGTTAGAAGCTTACCTGTCACCCCTCCAATATGTTCCAGTTTCCAGAACAACCTCTTATGTGGAACTCTGTTGAAAGCCGTTTTTAGGTCCAGATAGATGCAGTCAACCCAACCATTTCTTTCCTGTTAAATCTCTGTGGTTCGATCATAGAAACTAAGTAAATTCGATACACAGGATCTTCCAGATCGAAAACCATACTGTCTGTCTGATATATCGTTTCTCTCCAGGTGTTCTACCCATTTAGTTTTAATTATTTTTTCAATATTTTGACTATTTCACTTGACAATGATACTGGTCTATAATTGACGGGGTCTTTCCTGCTGCCACTTTTGCAGATTGGAACTATGTTAGCCTTTTTCCACACATCTGCTGCGACTCCTGTACACAGGGAAGTCTGAAAAATCAGCTGAAGTGGAATGCTGAGCTCAGGTACACATTCTCTCAGAACCATGGTGAAACTCCATCCGGGCCAACTGCTTTCTTAATTAGCTCCTTGAGCATTGTTCACTTCGTCTCTAGACACTATGTGCTCTATGCTCTTCTCTGGAATTCTTATTGTCTGGTTTCCTGAAGATCTCATTTTGTACAAACACACTTTGGAACTTTTCGTTTAATGTTTCACACATTTCATTTTCCGTGTATCTGTCCCCCATTTTCAACCTCTGAATATTATCCTTTACCTGCAGCTTACTTTTAATGAATTTATAGAAAAGGCCTGGATCTGATTTACATTTGTCTGCTATACCGTTCTCAAAGTTCCTCTCTCTCTTACTGACGTGTAGTTGTTTCTCGCATCTTTGTATCGCTGGTATGTTTGGGGGTTTGGTCTCTTCCTATAATGATTCCATGCTTGTCTCTCGATCTCTGGCCCTCTCGCAATTTCTGTTGAACCATCCCTGTTCCCCAGGTCTGCATCTCTGTTTGGAAGGAATGTTTGTGTAACTTCATCATATATTTCGCAAAATTTGGCATACATCTCATTTACTTCCTTGCCTAGCAACAAGTCTGTCCAACTATACCCATGAAAAAAAAGTCAAAGTTCCCCATAGCGTCTTCTCTTGATATCGAGTTTAACAACTATCTCAATGTCGCCATTCTCTACTAGTGGTGTGTGTGTGTGTACTCACCTAATTGTACTCGCCTAATTGTGCTTGAGGGGGTTGAGCTCTGGCTCTTTGGTCCCGCCTCTCAACCGTCAATCAACAGGTGTACAGTTCCTGAGCCTACTGGGCTCTATCATATCTACACTTGAAACTGTGTGTGGAGTCAGCCTCCACCACATCACTGCCTAATCAGCGTGTGAGTGAGTGTGAGTGAGTGTGAGTGAGTGTGAGTGAGTGTGAGTGAGTGTGAGTGAGTGTGAGGGAGTGTGAGTGAGTGTGAGTGAGTGTGAGTGAGTGGAGTGAGTGTGAGTGAGTGAGTGTGAGTGAGTGCGTGAGTGTGAGTGAGTGTGAGTGAGTGAGTGAGTGTGAGTGAGTGCGTGTGAGTGAGTGAGTGTGAGTGAGTGAGTGTGAGTGAGTGAGTGTGAGTGAGTGAGTGTGAGTGAGTGAGTGAGTGAGTGAGTGTGAGTGAGTGTGAGTGATGTGAGTGAGTGTGAGTGAGTGTGAGTGAGTGTGAGTGAGTGTGAGTGAGTGGAGTGAGTGTGAGTGAGTGTGAGTGAGTGTGAGTGAGTGTGAGTGTGTGAGTGTTGTGTGTGAGTGTGTGAGTGTGGGAGTGTGAGTTGTGGAGTGTGAGTGTGAGTGTGAGTGTGTGAGGTGTGAGTGTGTGAGGGTGTGAGTGTGTGAGTGGTGTGAGTGTGTGAGTGGTGAGTGGTGAGTGTGAGTGAGTGAGTGTGTGTGTGAGAGAATCCCTGCCAGGGTGGGGGGGGGGCGGGGGAGGGGGGTGTACCAGACGCTGGGGGGGGAGGGGCAGGTCCGACACCACCCAGACTTTCTCTTCGCTAAAGACTTGCTTCACGTTCAGTCTTATTCCTTTCTTGTGAGTTCATGTGTCAAAATAAACGCTAAATTATTACGATATTAATTAAGTTTAGGAGCGAATTTTGGTATTAGTGCAAGTGCTGTCAACTACCATCAATATTCACTACTCAGGAATCCTACGGGCTCACCATAGCCCGTGCTACTTGCCACTTTTGTTCCGTTGCAACCGTTCTCGCACTTGCTTATAGTCAATATTGGCTTATTTAATAAGTGTATATGTGACATACTAATTGATTGTGAATATTTTAGTTTACCTTGAAAAGCTTCATAGAAACACCGACCTCACCCTAACCTTCTTAGTATGTTAAGATAAGCATCTTAATGCTTCTTATTTACAATTATTACTTAACCTATCAACGGTATAGGTTAAGTAATAATTGTAATTAAGGAGCAATAAGATGCTTAACATACTAAGAAGGTTAGGTGAGGTCGGTGTTTTCTATGAAGCTTTTCAAGGTAAACTAAAATATTCACCATCAATTAGTATGTCACATATACACTTATTAAATCAGCCAATATTACTATAAGCAAGTGCGAGAAACGGTTGACCCAGTAGCTGTATCTAAAACAGCAACTCGGGAATCTGCACATGACTGTAAGCTGCCGCCCAGTTGGGTGGGGTGTGAGCACGTGGACTGTAAAGCTGCCGCCCAGTTGGGTGGGTGGTGGAGCAAGACTAGTAACTGTGTGACTCACCAGAGATGTAAAGTGCCTTGTATAGTGACTTGTGACCTCTTGTTGAATCACTCGTGATATAAAAGAGTATTGATAATATATATATTGTGGGATATTTTGCCAGCAGGCATTTATTTGTTTTTAAGTCTTGATCTATTGAATTTTAATTTATTGATTACAGTGGAGTGAATATTTAAGTTTATCCTGGTAAGTGTTCTCCCTGTACACAAGTTTGGGGGGGGGGGTGATATACATAGCCTATACCACAAATAATGTATATAATATAAGCTACAATGTTTATTGTTAGTATTACAGCTAAAATGGGTTCTTTAGAAGTTATCATTGGCCTCAGCTGATAAGTTGTTAGTGTGAGAGCTGGTCTGCCACACCGGTCCGTCCTGGACCTGTGGTAATGGCGGGTGTTGAGGCGGCCAGAGCAAGTATGGCGGGGCCAGTCCTTGAGGCGGCCAGAGCAGTTATGCGGGGTGTTGAGGCGGCGCAGAGCAAGTATGGCGGGTGTTGAGGCGGCCAGAGCAGTATGGCGGGTGTGAGGCGCGGCCAGAGCAGTATGGCGGGTGTTGGAGGCGGGCCAGAGCAAGTATGTGCGAGTGTTGAGGCGGCCAGAGCAAGTATGGAGGCGAGTGTTGAGGGCGGCCAGAGCAAGTATGGCGAGGGTGAGGCGGCCAGAGCAAGTATGCGGGCTGTCGAGGGCGGCCAGAGCAAGTATGGAGGGTGTTGAGGCGGCCAGAGCAAGTATGGACGGGGTGTCGAGGCGGCCAGAGCAAGTATGGCGGGTGTCGAGGCGGCCAGAGCAAGTATGGACGGGTGTTGAGGCGGCCAGAGCAAAGTATGGCGAGTGTTGAGGGCGGCCAGAGCAAGTATGGCGGGTGTCGAGGCGGCCAGAGCAAAGTAATGGCGGGGGGTTGAGGCGGCCAGAGCAAGTATGGCGGCGAGTGTGAGGCGGCCAGAGCAAGTATGCGGCTGGTCGAGGCGGCCAGAGCAAGTATGGCGGGGTCGAGGCGGCAGAGCAAGTATGACGGCTGTCGAGGCGGCCAGAGCAAGTATGGCGGGGTCGAGGCGGCCAGAGCAAGTATGCGGTGGTCGAGGCGGCCAGAGCAAGTATGGCGGGTGTCGAGGCGGCCAGAGCAAGTATGGCGGGTGTGAGGCAGCCAGAGCAAGTATGGACGGGCTGTCGAGGCGGCCAGAGCAAGTATGGCGAGTGTTCGAGGCGGCCAGAGCAAGTATGGGCGGCTGTAGTGTCCTTGTAGTAGTGCTAACAGCTCTGATGTCTTCAGTTCGTCAAAGGGTTACACCGCCAAATATTTACACCAGTTAACAGTTGTACAAATTTACTATGATTGTCAATAAATGTGACATACATGAACTAGGATTGTGGTTAGTAAAACCAGGCTCGCCCATGGTTTGCGCTTCGCCCACTTCATTACAGAGTTGAATTTATTTAATGTTATCAGGCCTAATAAAAATAGATTTAATTCCAACCGGATA